>JAVQIZ010068730.1:0-31289 GCA_036023535.2 Galaxias brevipinnis
CCCGCCCCCCCCCCCCCCCCCCGCCCCCCCCCCCCCCTATAGAGAGTAGAGATATATGCACACGCAGCTGTTTATGGAACTTTTCCATTATATTTTGATCTTTCGTGTTAAGGCCAATCTCTGCTCTGGTATAGTTCCCATTCCATGAACTTAGAGGTTTTTTTATGGTATTACATGTTATTTAAAAAAAAGGGCTTTGTAAAACCTGCAGAGTAGACCTTTTGTCCCAGACAAGACTCATAAATCATAGTCAAAGAAGTGAGAGTAGAACATTCATGCAGCTAATAGTTAGCCTATGCCCAAGCCAAGCGAGTAAAAATAACCCATAAATCATTCCTATCGGACTAGCATAAATATCTGTATCACAATACGATATACGTATTACGTTCCAACATTCAATGTAGCTGTAGGCCTTTGCAATTATAACTGCCTTTAACACAACAGTATAGGGACTCACTGCGATGGGTTTGTTAATCTAATCTTTGGCTGCTGTTGTCATCACATTACCTGCCACCATAATTTGGTGTGAACCCAAAACAAGCTTTAAAACTAGTGTGATAAGCAGACTGATATAGTCTGACCTGACCAGTTTAGCAGCAGTACACAAGCTAGGCCTTTGACATACATTACTTTGGCCTGTAATTTACTGTTTGTCACACCACTTAAATACTTGCAGCATTACAGGCACTTTTTGCTTGATTTGCTATGTTTTGAGCGGCCTATCCATGTTCAGTACAAAGAAATGAAATGAAAGAGTATGGATCCATAGATAGAATGTTGTCATTATGGCCAACTTGTTGTAATGTCCAATGAAATTCAAGCACCATAGCATTGTACAGGCAGCAATAAAGCCTTACCTATAGAGTGACTAACCCACGTGTGGACCACTCCTACTCTGTTTGCTATTGATTAATGTTAAGAAAAAGGTAATATGACTAAGTTCCGTATGCCTATTATGTACCCACGTTTAGCAAGACGAATATGGTCATTTATCAATAGCCTATGTTAGCTCATAAGTTATGGAAGAGGAGGGTCGAAACCTTTGAGCTCTTGTAAGAAGGATCCTGACCAAAACTTAATTGAGTCTCAAAATAAACTCTTTAAAAGGGGCAAAAAATATATCAGAGAAAATACAGATCGTCATCATAGCTCTAAAAATACCTATAAAAATACAATCAGGATCAGTTTTAAAAGCTCAAGTTCTCTGTTAGCCTATTTAGCCTACTGTTCACTGTTGTTGGATGAGCCTGTCATTGAGCAGGCTTAGGTTCTAGGCTTAGTCACAGCTGTGTAAACCTGTCTTTTGGAGCTGAGTGAAATTAATTTTAAAGTGCAGCCAATTGTTGCTTTTACCTTTTTAAGCTGTTCAGAGCAGTGGATGTGTTTTAGAGGGCTTTTACTATCTTCTATCTTTGACTGGAAGTTAGCTGGTGCCAGCCTTTCCTTGAACGAGGACAGTCATGTTTTTAGATCTTTCTCTTTAGATTGTACTTTACAATTCATATCATGAATTCTTTCTAGTCTACTTTAAGGGCTAAAACACTGAAATAATTTAACAGTGGCTATCAATTTACAATGCAAGTAAAGTTAACTAATTAAATTCTGAAGATAGCAACTCTACAATGTTAAACAAAATGAGTAAGTAATCTAAGCCAATTTACTTATTTGGTGTAACAAGCAGGACAATGCATAACAATGTGTACTTTGGACATTGAATGAGAGGACATTTATGAGGCAAACTAAATGCCGTGTAGTCATCCTCGCCACGGTGTCATGTTTCCCTCCTTTGACATCCGACTGTATTTGTTAGCCCGTCACCAATGGCATCTGTTCTGCACATCCATATGTATAGGTGAAATAAAATGTCTTAATTTGACGATTTAAGATCACAACACATTCTTGTCTCATATAAACTGGAGCTACAGGTTTGCTTCAAGTTTAACATGTTCTAACATGGCTAGGCTACAGATAACTTTATGCAATATCACTTACTTGTGTAGTTGTGTTAGTCACAGTGCACGTTCTTGTATTCTGTTGTGTAATTTAGCGAGATGATGCTCAAGGTCATAGCAGGAGTGGGTATTTATCAACAGCCATGTGGGGTTTTTACTGACCTTGTTTTTACCCCAAGGGGAAGGCCCATTGACAGGTTCGGTGTGGATCAAAGTAAACCAACCGAAGCTGGCAAGTGAGTGGAGAGTAACAGCAGACAGCTGCATGGGTAAACTCTCCCCACTCCCATCTCAGCCTGCAGTAGAGGTCATTTAGCCCGCATACCCACTTTGTGCTTGTTTTGGTCTTTCTCTGGTTGGCCATTGATCTTGGAAATTTTTGTATGCACTGTGAATGCCATCATTGTGAAAGAGCACATGGTGAATGTCAGTAGTGTAGTATATATTACAAATATGTTTGTTGTACATTTGGAGATGAAGATCCTGTTTTGTTGCTACCACCATAAAAAATGTTTCTGTGCTCATACTTGTCCGTATTAAAGCTTTCCACTATTTGATAAAAAACAGAGATATATCAGGTAGCTTGTTTAAAGATGGCAGCTAATTGTTTGAAATTGTATTGGGCTTTTCGTTGCTGCATGGTTAGCCACAAATGCTGTCATTCTTCGCCACTACACTCTTTTGAGGCTGGGAACATTGGAAAACCAACCATCCTGTTCACTAAATATTAGCATAATTAGTACCTGCATTAAACTGTTTTCTGAACACTGTGCCTGGTCTAAGCCCTATTATCATACGGGGAGGATCATCGCAAATAGAGATAAAAATATCGAAGACAAGGTTTGAATTGGGAATTTGCTAATATTGGTATGTATACTGGGTTGGTTGCACTAATGAGGTAGCCAATTTCCATTTTTTATTCTCAAAAGTGCTGCGTTTGAAACATAATTTTTATCTAAATGTCTCAATGAGCTCCTCACTCTACACGCATCTGTTTGTGAAAGCATACAGGGAATACAAATCTATAAAACGTTTGCCATTAAGTAGAGAATTTGTGCAGAGAATATAGGTCTAGTCTCTAGCTCTGTGGCTGCACAGTCAGCGTGGCCAGTGCAATATTGGTTGCTAAGTGACCATTTTCTACAACTGGAGGCCAATGTTTCTAAGTGGTCAAGCCTCAATAGGCTGTAATGTAAATATATGTATGAAACAAATTTGTTATAGTCAGTTAGGTAGGTAACCCATTATTACTTATAGGGAAACTGTTCAGATTGATAATGTACTTTAAAGTATAAAATGTATGTGTGTTTTTAATTAATGTCAATAAGAAATACTTGCTTTTGGTGAAAACTATCAGTATATAATAATAGTTTTTTGGAAAGAAACCCGTCAGAAGACTTGCAATAGACATTTATTGGTTTATTTAAAAAAAAAGAATTCACCCAAGGTGGTGATTGTCACTAAAAGCATTGTCTACATACCTAGTTTACGATGCAACATCGAAACATGTGTTCAACATACCACATCACAACACAAACCGATGGGAAATCCAGTTCAGCTTGCAATTTGCACTACATTTGAGTGAGTACAGTGCCGTGAACAATATTTGCCCTCAATTTCACTCTTTTTCACATGATTTGGTTGGATCATCAACCACGATCTAACAGTGGATTAATGGAATATGGATTTTTCACAGCCCTGTATATTTCGGATGAAGTCCTTATGAAATGTCTTCTGTCACAGCAAACACATCAGGAAGGATGTTTCTGTCTCCGCTTGTTAGCTAACTACATTTAATTCAAACAAAAACGATTGGACTGCAGTGTAATCGGAGACTGATTCAAAACAATTTGGCCAATACAATTTAAGTTGTAAAAATGTATTACTTGAAGAACAAAACATTAGTTACATATACCAATAGCAAATATATAGAAGAAATGTGAAAATAAGACATCTAAGAAAAACACAATAATATGAGCTCCACTATGGTTAATCTGTCCGCAAGGTAGCCCTACGAACCATGGAACTGTGATAAACAAAATAAAACAACTTCTAGTGTTTGTTTCTAAGTGCAGTGAATGCACTAACCTGCTTAATCTCTTCATAGACAAAAACCGAGGCTCTCACAGAACGTACTTCTAAATTGTCAGGTACGAGGGTTATTCCAATTGACAGTTAGCCTACAATAGAAAAAAAAGGTTCTCTATCCAAGTTACACTGTTACAGTTGTACTGACAGTCAATTTTTTTTTATGGATGCACAATTAATTGAAGAATTGTTCCCTCATATCAGGTAATGTTAGTTCATGCTTACTACTGCCATCATTCCCATCGTTGGAAACTACTGTTTACGGAATGTAACTTTTCACACCCAACAGGAGAGCTGCATCTAGGCTATTTTCGTTCTCCAACAATTTCACACCAACGGCAAGTGCTAGAAAAAATGGGACAATGCTGGTATGTTGAGCATTGAACAACCATATCAAGTACACTTGCACTTGCCTTAGATAGTTTTGAATCAGTTGTCATTTGCAAAGAATGGATGGAAACCAGCTGACACGCTGCAGCTTCCAAAAATTGGAATACTGCACCTCTGCCCTAAAGCAATGAAACTCAGCCCTGGACAAGCCTACAGCGTGCTGATTTCTGTGCTTAAAGAGAAGGAATGTGAACTCTGTGTGCGCGCTACACAGGATAAGGATTCCTGCTACGCATGAAGAGAGGGAGGAGGGGAGCACCCCTTATGTAACGCACACTAACCCACACCACATTCAGCTCTGATGCATTATGGTCCTTTTGCCTGTCTGCTCCAATTTGGCCCTAGAAAGTGCTCTTAATATTGAGCCCTTTCAGGGTCAGCGTTTTACTTTGGAAAAGCTGGTTATAAAGGATGCTTGAGGGTAGTTCAGATTAGCAAAGTACTGTTTCTATTAAATGGTGTTTGGAATCGAGATTAATTTATGATCTGTAACAAAGGCAACAAGCAGAAGTTATGTAACTCATTTCACTCTTCTGCGCGGCAACAACCAATAGTCCAACCTTTAGGGGTTGAATTACATCAGGCTCTTGTCAGTCCTCTACGCCATGGCACATTTTCATTAGGTGTGAAACTCAGGAGGAATTTCTGTGGAACACTTGGCGCTGCTTGCCTGTACATTCTCAACATGCCATGTTCTGTTCTGGGGCTACGTCTGTTTGGGTTGTGCAATTAAGAAATGTGCCACCTGTGAATGAAAGAGTGTGTACCATCGCACGCCACTCCCGTGATGTTAAAAGCACTTTCCCAGGAGCAGTGTGTGTGGGTGATTGTGTGTGTGTGTGTGTGTGTGTGTGTGCTGTGCTGTGCTCACTGATTATTCATTAACTCCTGTTAAGAGCAGTATTGTGATTTGTAAATTTGACAAACCAGGTAGTACTGAGGTCGAGGATGTGTGGACATTATATGCAGCTCTGTCGTTTTAAAGGAAATGCAGAGAAAGATTTGAGAACATTCGTCCATTTGTGATCTGATAAGGATCTGTAAGGCTTTGACTGGTATTTATTCAGTGTTGTTATGGTGCTGTAAGGCCTGTGACCCATGGTAATTAGATAGTAACGATGTCACAGTTATGTATAAGAAAGTGTTTTTTGCTGTAATCTTTTACCATGGGGCCCTGGCCACAGCAAAATCCTTTCAGCCACACCAGTACCAGTATACTACAAAAAAACTAGTCAAGAGCTGGCAGTCAAGGCTATTTGTTAAAGTAAAAATATATTTAAAAAAATGTATTCATATTTTTACTTGATTGATTTGAAAATGTAGGCCTGGTGTGGCAGAACGGATTTTGCCATGGCTGGTGCAGTATCCAAACTTTAAAAATGTGTTAATATTGTCAATTTCTGAATACCAGCTTCAGAAGCAACTACAAAATAAAACTGCTAAAAATAAAAACTGCTGAGGGATGTTGTGCATCGCTTCTGCCAACATAGTTAATCTTTAATGAGGCCTTTGTAAAGCATAGTTGACAGGCCTTTAAAAAGCACGTGTTTGTGTGCATTTCCAAGACTACAGAGCTAAAAGTGCAGCTTTTAGGATTACAATGAAAAATTGGGTAGCATTACAACAACAATCATGATGCAGTAAGCTTACCTAAGAGTACAACATTTGGTAACTCCATTAAAGAATTGTGTGACTTTGATAAGAAGGCCTGGTTGACTATTGTGCCTGTTACCCCACCAGAAAAGAATGTTTACAATGTTAAAGAGCTTTTTCATATAGTTTGAGTAGTCTAAATCCATGGGGACCAAATTAAATTGACAATTTACTGATCTCAATGAATGAGTGGTCTTCAATTGGCAATTGGTCTGCACATAGACAATTCATAAGCAAACCATCTTAAATTCTATTAACTAACCATGTCAAGTAAATTATATTTGAAGAGCCTTTGTTTTATATATGTAGCATAATTACAATACATACACAGTGGGCTTTGTAAATATTCAGGAATGTGAGGCTATTGATTATCTTCTGGTGGTACTATTTTCTGCTGAGTAATCGCTCAAGAGATTGGATAAATTGTACCAAATAAAACTGTTGTAAAAGCCCACTGTAGTTTGAATATATTAGTTCAGAATTTCAGCAAGAGACAGTTTTTGTCACATAAAAAGTGTGAGAATGGCAAATGGGGCATTCTCAATTAGCAAAGGATGGCAGAATCCATGCCCAACTGTAGGCATACAGCCTGCTGCAGAGCCCTGTTAGCTGAAACACCGTGGCCTTTATGAGGTAACCCACAAAGCTGCAGTAAGGTGCAACAACAGTGGGTGGTGCTTTTTTAACGTGTGGTGAGCAATAAAAGAGTACAGATGACACTGCCTTGTAATTGTTTCTCACAGAAAGAAGTTTAGTAAATTACTTAACTATAACCTTTGCTTCAAATAGATTTATTTTCACACCTTTTGAAAAGTAGTCTTTGTTTTTGCACTGCTGCCACAAACCGCAAGCCCTTGGTTTCAAAATACCTTGTCTCATATTAAAAAATTTAAAGATATGCCTGTTAAACACTCAAAACACAATCCATTTTATCATACTTTTTCCATAACAAAAGAAAACGGCCATAGTAAAACTGTGTGGTTTGTATTTGTTTCTAGCCATCAATGCAAAGATTCTCTTCCAATCTTTTTGAACTTAGAAAAAACAACCATGGTTCCGCCAAAACATGTTGGAGCATTAACTGTGTTGCCAACCAGGCAGAAAGCCAGTATTTGCATGGTTTGCTCTGTCTGTCAGGTAGTTGAGGAACTGGAGACTACATTTAGTCTTCCCTGATTCCTGATTTGCTTCATACAATCACTATGGTGTGTGCATCTATACAACCTCTTAACCTTTCAGGTGAGTGGTTCTAAACTGACTTAGGAGTGTTAGTGAGGCTGGATCCTCCTAGTATTACCTTAGAGATACACATCCAGGCCCTCAAAGAGCTGCGGCAGGGATGTAACCGCACAGGGCTGTACGGTGTGTCAGTGCATTTCTGGACGGCTGCCAAATGCTGTTTATAGGTTTGTAGGTTGGCTGGGGTCAAGTTTGACAGCTCTAATCACCCTGCATGCAGTCACTGTCTAATCCATAAATGGCTTTATGATCAAAGTCTGGAATGACAGGAGAGCCTGTGTGCCATGCATAGTCTAAGTATTGAGTTTTCTGTTACAAACCTGACGAGGAAGACCATAATATTTATGTAATGGATTGTCAGTGTTTCCCAAAATGTCAGTCTTTTTGAAAACCATACTCCTTTGTTAACCCCTTGTTTCCCTCCAAACAGTCTCCTCTCACCATTCTGTGAGTTTGTGGCGTCTTTCTAATCCATCTTCACTTGTGCTTCCAGATGCGCCCTCCACAGAGCAGCAAGAGCTGTTCACCCAGAAACTCCAGCAGTGCTGCATGCTCTTTGACTTCATGGACTCTGTCACCGACCTGAAGAGCAAGGAGATCAAGAGGGCCACGCTCAACGAGCTGGTGGACTACGTCTCCACCAACAGGGGCGTGCTGGTAGAGTCTGCGTACCCTGAGATTTCTAACATGGTGAGCGGAAAGGTTCACTCGTTGACGCACAAACACTAAAAACAGGATGACACTGGTCCGCAAATGGCACGTCGCACTTGAGTGCTTCATTAGTGCTTTTGTTAACATGGACATTTTGACACATTGTGGTCTTTTTGTTGTAGGTGGAGCGATTCATTTTGTTTAAGAGGCTTTTTGTTCCAAGTAGAGCTGGTTAAAATAAAATAAAATAAAAATACTTGCGTCAGAGGTATCACCAATAAAGAAAGTTGTTTCCCCCTGTAAGGAAAGCTTTAACAAAGTAGAAGTCAAGACAAGGAGCAGCTTTTCTCCCATTAATAAAAAGGGCTCGGTCCTTTTGACAGGACTATGCCTACACTGTTGGATGATGTTTGCGTAATTATTCAGGGGAGGAAAAGCTATAGTTCACTGCAGTTACTCAACTGCATTGGTTTCCACAAGTGACAAACCATTGCATTGGGGATCCTGCCATCTCCTTTTTCCAGTGAAGTTGCCATTGATGGGTCAGGACAGAGTGAACCTCATTAGACAAAGCTTCTCTGCGGCAATTCAGGCTCTGTCATCACGCTCAACTCGTTGCCCTCACCTAAACCATCATTGCCATAGCTGATTCCAGACCAGACCAATATAGTTGACCTATCACCCCAAGTCCCTGCGGGTCCCCTGCCATAAGTAGATGAGATTAGAATGCCATGGGTCTGTGGATTCCTGGTTTGTGTAAACCGCTATTCTCTGATCTGCGTGATCTGCTGCTACATAATCCCTTCAACTATTTGTCTTGAAGTGCGAAAAAACGTTTCCCCATGGTCATAATGCATTTGGTACAAGCAAATGTAAAAACACACACTTGTTAACATATTATTTTAATAGTTTAACAGATGTATCTAAGATTTTATTAGATTTCATATTTATACCATTGAATTACTTGGAAAAAGAGACAAAATAAGAACGGCAGGTGTATTCCATAGGTTTGTTGGGTGCTGGAGATGGCTGTCTGAGACGATCAGTTCTGCATGTACGCCTCTATTGAGATGCTTACTCAGCTGACAACTGTGGGCTGCTGAATGCATGTGAAGTCAAATCCATTCGCAGAATGCTCAAAACAGGTTGTGCAGTCATCATCATCATCATGCATGATCAATGATTTGGATGGTAATGAATGCTCCCCATTCTGTACCATGGAACGTGCAAAACAAGCAAGTGGATTTTTTATCCAACTTCAGACACAGTTATTGTCTGTGCTATACATTTCGCCTTTTTCGGGGGCTGTCGTTTTTTCTCTTGCTGTGATGAGATGCGTCCCCTGTCAGAAAGTGCCATAAGCATATGAATGAATTAAAATAGTTTTGTTGTTTACCAGCCGGTAGACGATGTCGCCATTTTTCCTTCTTCCCCGCCATGGTTTGCTCTTAGTCGCCTAATCAAAATGGTTCCCTTGAAGTCAAGCAAAAACACTCTTGGCCTTTCGTCAGTTCGGCTAGTCTCAACCAACTCGGCAGAGCGAGCTTCGTGAGCCCTGCTCGTTGACTGGCAGGCTGAGGCATGCGCATCGTAAACCCCCTGGTTTTGTCCCAAAAGCCGAGTTGCGTAAGGGCGCTGCCTCTCCAGGTAGCGTGGCGGGCTAATGGGAAGCATCCTGTTTTCAGTGGGCCTGTGTGGAGGAGCTGCCGCGTCTTCCTGTCGGCAGGCACTCCAGAACACCGAGGAGGCCACAGCAGCTCCCTCCCACAGCCCCGGCGGTGACTCACCCCCAGCGTTTAGAACACGAGCACCACGCTCGCCGTGGCCGTGAATCACTCCACCACACTGCCAAGGGAACGGCTGATTACTCTGGGGGGGGGGGGGGGGTAGGGGATCATCATCACATCCTCAACCGAGCCAAGGGGACCTCGGATTACGTGTGCACTATTACCTATAACCCTTGTGGATCTGGTGCCTTGGTCTTCGTCGGCCACCTTAGAGATTTTACGTAGCCTATTGAATGAGGTTGATAGTTTGAGTAAGCGGGAGCCACGCCCTTTCCATTGATTTTGAACAAGAGAACATTTCTGCACAGGGCACTGTTATCCCACGGAAATTATGAAGCACAATATAGAGCGACATTTGCCGCGGTAAGACGGCAGAATGACGTTCTGTAGATAAGCCGCCATATGATGTTTGTGCTTACCTGTGCAAACGTCCTCTGGAGGTGTCAGCAGGTCTGGCCTGCCTGCCACAGAAACAGGGCAAAAGACCCGAATTCTGTCCTCCAGGACTCTTGCCTCGATCCACTCAATGAGGTTTGAGTCACGAGAGCTTCGTGCGCAAATACAAATGAAGGCCAGGTGGGTAATGGTGACGCCGGCCCCTCCATACTGCAGCCCATGGTAATGAAGAGGTGGGTGTTTGACGGCGCTCCATTATGTCGGAGTACTCAAGGATTTCTTTGATCACCGAGGCTGTGGAGAGCACAAAACCAGGGCTGGGTAAATGATCGACGTAACCGTGGTTCTCTCTGATACAGGGTTTCGCCTCAATGTTCTTTGTCACTAATTGTGTTGTTTGAAATCTTGTCGTCTTAATCGCTGCCACGCACAGGGTAAAGAGTCGTGCTTCCCCAAGACCCCTTTGTGTGCGTCTGTATGTAACCTGAATTAGAAAGCGAGATCTATAGTTAGTGTAAATGTCCCAGAGCTCTTCTAGTAATTGTATTCCCTTCCCCCCACCAAATCCTTCTTTGCCATTTTGTTTGGGGTTGACGGCAAATGGAATCAATGAGCATGTGTAATGTGCAACGAGTTGCATAACCCTATTGTGTTTGTTAGGTGAAGCACGTCAGCAAATTTAGGCCCACCAGCACATGACTTTTGTTCTCTTGTTCAATATCAATATGTACTATTTTGTCAATGCTTTCTGAAAACAATTCACAGTTTGTGTTTGCGCTCACTCTGTAAAAGGAACATATGATTGAACAGAACGAACACGAACAACACAAATATGAGCAACGGGAGTCTTCGGCGAGTTGGTCGGTGTTTGGCACTGTTGGCGGGCTGTTATCAGCCCTGAGCAGTTGTCCTGAAAGTGAGACATTTGACGGAGGAGCACTCCAGAGGCAGGATGGGCATCACACTGAGGCATCATGTCTGGCTTGGCAAGTCGCTCTGAAATCGCCTCAGGTGACCTTCATCCCCCCAGCCAATGAGGTTGCTGGCACCAGTGGACGCAATAGGCTTCTGACTGTGCCCCAGGAACAGCACTCTTCATTTATACACCGGCACCAACAACTTGTTTTGGATCAGCTCTAAGGGTGAGGGGAAGCAGTTACTGCGGAGTGGTGTGAGAGGGAGCCACTCTCCTCACACAGTCACGCACGCCTCACATGGAGTTGCTCTTGCTTGGATAAACATACTGATAGCCTTTTTAATTAAATATCATAGCTTGCGTCATATATCTATGCACCTTTCTAGGTTGGTTCATGTGGTAATTCAGTTGAAAAGAATATCTGATCTGACGGTCAGCAAAAGATGAACAGAAAGTCACAATGAGTCATCTCTCCCTGTGGGGTCTTCCCTAATTGGGGATGTCAGGGAAGGTGTCTCCTGTCTTGTCCTTGGAACATCAGAGTGAGATAGGGGAGCAGCGAGCGCGAGAGAGGGAGAGGGGACAGAATGGTCGGAGCATTGTGGCAGCAGATAAAAGGCTTTGTTGCAGGCGGTGGCTGTCGTCAGCTCTCTTATCCCGTATCCATGGCAGGACTTAATGAGCCTAGACCAGATTAATTCTGGAGGAGGAGAGACAAATAGGGCGGGACAGATGCTGCACCTGTAGACAAAACGCTAACGGGGTCCCAGCAAGGCTAGACAAATCCGTAGTGGAGCGAGAAGGTTCCTTTTTAAAGCAGGTGTGTGTGGGAGGTGTGTGTGGCCGGTTGCTCAACTGAACACCATGGTGAGACCTCTCTGTGTCAGCATCCAGTCTGCTCCTTCCGTTCGGTACCTCCCTCATTCCTTCCGTCCAATTTCCAGAGAGATTCTTGGATGCACTGTTTTCTCAGTTTGTTTGTATCATTTTTGTAGTTTATTCTGGGCTATATAGCAAACACAATCAGACATACTGTACTTGAGGAATGATAGAAGATTGAAGAAAAAAAAACAACGTATTTTGGTTCTTATTTTATTCATTATTACTAGCACGTGTTTGCAAGTTTCCTCACAGAGGTGCCAGAATATTCACTAGAGAAATTCTGCTGCAGAGTTACTGGCTCTTCAGCAAAAGTTAAGACACTGTCACTGCCTGTGCATTTCTTGAGCACTTTCCTTGCCCATTAGTGTCATTTGGGCTTCCATACTGACAATAGGTAATTGGTTGTTGTCCATCTCGCCGACATTCACACTCTGCCAAACACACACACACACACACAGTTTGCAACCATAGATCTTTTGTCATCCTCTGCTGTGTGTGTCACTCCAATTTCCCCCAGCTAAAAATAACAGCCTGTGATTGTGGTTGTGATGACCTGCCCACAAACCCTGTCTCTAGCATGGAATTTTAATAGGAAGATGAGGCTGAGACAGAATGTTTAATGCTCTGCATAGCTCGTCTTCGTTTACGTTAATTTACTCATCGTGTAGTTCATCGCAAAGCGCACTTAGTCATAATCAGGAAGCTGTGCACCCCCACCCCACTCAGTCCTATGGCTTACTGCAAATTGTGATTATTTACAAATATGATTTCCAAACTGCATGTTGCCTTCCGTGCTGTGTAATAAGTGCCCTTTTAGAAAAAGAAGCAGCACTGTGTGTTCTCAGGCCTGCCACATGCAAAACAACCTGTTGTCAGCTGTTTACAGCTTGTGTCTATGGTTTTGGTCAGTGAAGTAGGGTTGCATGATTTACCAGTATCAGTGTAGCACCACGATACTAAGGCCCCGCAATACTCACGAGTAGTACCGTAAGTACTGTGCAGGTCTGTGGTATACTGCACGCACGCTAGTGCATGTTGTCAGCTGCATATGTTAGGCAAATAAATTGAGATAACCGTCTTTTTTGTGCACCTGTTGGTGCAGTGTCCTAAGCCAAGTAGCTGTGTCGTTGCCGTCGTTGCCGTCCGCGCACACAGATCCAAACAATGAAGGAACCAGCTCGCTTTCTCGTCGTCGGGTTGAGTAATTGCAGTGCGGATAGACAAATCCATAGCAATTGCATGTTTTGAAGGGTTTATAGTGATACCTTATGGCAACAGTAACCAGTCCAAGGTTAACATAACCCTATCAAATAATTATACTTTAGGAAGCAAGAGGCATGGAGGAGTAGTGTGTGCACCTATGCTTCACCTATTGAATAGGATGGAAATTAAATTGCATATTAGACATTTCGAACATTTTCTGTAGACTTTGTTGTAAATATACAAGTATGTGATTAAGATGTAAAAATACATTGTTTTTTAGTGATGAAGGAAAATCTGCTTTCTTTGCAGTGGTATCGAGATACTACTTGGTATTGTGATTCTTTTGCTGGTATTGTATCACAAGGAATAGTTTTGTATTATGACAACTAAGCAGTCAAGGAAGCAGAGTCATTTCAGTTTACTGGCTATAGAGAAGTGGCTTTTGACTGGAGAATTGTCTCCCCTTAAATGCTGTATAATTTACTAGATGCTGTAGGCCTAGTTTTTCTGATTCTGCTGTTAGAGGAGGCGTGTCAGATAATTGCTTTAGAATAATCACTAGTTGTATGGATGGGTTGTTCACTCTGTTTATTTCCCTGTATTTTTGCTGCATCTTTAGAAAATAGCTTAATTTACAAGCTGTGGGGCATATCTTAATCAGTTGTTTAGCAAACTCTCAATTCAATATATGAGTGAGCTATTCTGCTTCCCCAGTCCTGGATTCTTGTTACAATAACCCCTCCTAACACTCTCACAGGCGTATCCCTTATAATCGGATATTCCCATTGAAATTGCCCATTTGGGTTTAATCCTGTGTGGGATTCATTTGAAGTGGTGAAATTAACATCTTGTCTATCATTGTATAAGCGTGAGTTGTGAACTTTTTAAAAGCAAGTGACACTTCAGTTATGCCTCAAATTGGATTTATTTTTCACAGATCAGCACCAATATTTTCCGGACTCTTCCTCCGAGTGATAACCCTGACTTTGACCCGGAGGAGGATGAGCCAACTCTAGAGGCATCATGGCCTCACATACAGGTAAACCCCTAGATCTCAACCTAAATTGGTTGCAATCCACTAGCACCTAACTGACCTTTTATTAGTTCCTGGAATGTCTTCACCAACGGTTGTTTATCTCAATTGTTTGCCTTTTCCAGCTGGTGTATGAATTTCTCTTGCGCTTTTTGGAGAACCCCGACTTCCAGCCCAGCATTGCAAAGCGCCACATTGACCAGAAGTTTGTGCTTCAGGTGAGTGAATGTGTGTGAGTGATTCCACACAGTGCCTTGTCCCCCCTGGCCCCTCACTGTGCATGTGTGTGGTGTGAACTGTCAGTCAAGCAGATACACGATGATCAAAATCCATGTAGCCGGTGTTGTCCAGGCTTGTCCAAATGAATTTGCCATCTATGTTTTTGTTTTTGTATTGAAGAAAAGGAATAAGTAGGATGCATAAAGCTATAATATATTTTGAGATTTGCAAATCTCTATTTTCATAATCAGATATGCCATTTTCAAAAGCAGGGAGAGGAGATTGTACATCAAACACAGAACCCAATAACAGTTTGGGGTTCATTTGATGGTATGCTTTTTAATGTTTTGGATTTGTGATTTACAGTTTTTTTTTTTATTTATGATGAACCCCTCCTAATATTATAGAGATGAAACACAATTCATTATCATAAATCTGTTGCATTAACATTTAGCAAACGTGCTCAACCAGAGCAACTTCCAAAATGTAATTATTTTTATTTAATCAGTATTATCAGCAAGCAGGCACATCAAACGTAGCTGACATCTTTACAGGAGTGCAGGAGATTAGACAATGACCTGAGAATACAAAGTCTCTCTCTCTGACTGCCGCTCTCCACCTCCTCCTGACTAGCGCTTATCAGGCCAGCTCTCGGTGACGGCAGCCCACCCGGTGGACTGAGCGCCGAGGTCTCACCATGGCAGCGGGCTCTCGTATCCCCTGCCACTGTGTCAACCCCCACCCACCCACGATTAAAGAACAGGCGGAAGATCTGGGAGCTGGAATGTTGGCTGAGCCGCATCCGAGGTGCTCGGGCTGAGTTTCCATGATGTGAGCGTGTGTCGCGGGGGAGCTTTAAATAGCCGCCTGTTGTTTACTCTCCAGGAAGGGGAAAGAGGCCCGTGGTCAGAGCCAGGGAAAAGGGCGGAGGTTTTCAGGGATGGCCAGGACAGGACGTGAAGTGCCACCGGGTTTCAGGCAAAGTTTATAGCATTGTGGCTCTCCTCGCTTTTCTGTGATCTACGAGAGGAACCCTATGTGGGCTCAAAGTTGCTGCTTAGTGGTCTCTTTTGGTTTGATGAGTGCTTGGGTTGTGTTTTTGGAATCCACCGGGGGAAACTCATTGCCTGTACATGTCTGTTTAAGCTATGTTCTGCGTTGTTGTGTTTTTTTGGTAATTTCTCAAGAAAATGATCATTATCAAGACGAACCTGAGCCTGGATCGGTATTTTGTTGATGTACAGAAGCGGGGTGATGGTTGAACAAGTGCATGGGCCTTTTCGAGTCCACTTCTAGTATACATTTTGTAAATGTCTTTTTTTACCATGGTAGGCCTCAGAGACAAAAACATCTAAAATGTTGAGCGATGCATGCCCAGCTATACTAGGATTCATTTTTTCCCAGCGAGGACTAATGTGTGCGCACAGTTGAGAGGGAGGAAGTGGAGGCCTGTTTTTATCATTCTGTGACCGCAGATTGGCTTCCTCTTCGTGAACGTTGCGTCGAATGTGTGTCAGCTGTAATTTGAAGCTCTGCTACCAAAACAACATCCATGTTGACCGTTCATTTCAAGCCCTTGCTTATGCTTGTACTGATACTGCTGATACAACTAGCTGCTTTTATCAGGCAGGGCTGGTTTTGTAGACCGAGCTACCATTATCCTAGTGTGTTGATATGGCGATGATCGGTCACTGTTGCTGTCTGGCTTGTTGTGGCAGGGAGAAGAAACAGGACCTACCAAGTAATCAACATGGAAAGGGAAATGCTTGGCACATTATGCTGAGTAATGGCTGGCTGACGGATTCTGAATGTCCCCCACTATCACTCACCGCACACACCAAAAAAAAACCCGACATAGCAACACTGTTCATCCTTCATCGCCTTAGCAACTGACCTACACCTACTGTGTCACATGTTCATTGCGTCTCTCCCTTCTCGAGAGCCTTGCTCGGTTATGTAGCAAGCATGAGCTTCTTTTTGAACGCGCTGCTCGGCTTGACACGTGATCATTTGACGTGGACTGTAATACTTTGTTCATGTTTCACTGTCCTCCTGTGTTCTTGCTTCCATTTATTTAGCTGTTTGTTTTCCTTCTGCCCCGTCATGAATGGTTCTCTCTAATGGCTGTCTCCAGCCTAACGGATGAAGTCACTCTGTGTAAATTTAATTGGAATAAATAGCGTGCGTTCTGGTGCGCTTTATTGTAAAGCTGTGATTCCATGCAGGGAAACAGTTTTCACCTTGGAAGGATGCAGGCGGAGAGCTCTGCAGAGAGGAAATGGTAGAGGTCACGACCCACCTGTGGATACGCTCTGCTTGTTTACCTAGCTGCTTCAGACAGTCCTCCTCCCCTACAGACCACCGTGCTCATGAAAATACCTTCAATTGTCCCCGCGCACAGATTTTGAGAGCATGCTGGCATTTATCGAAGTTCAGTGAAATTGTACAAGTATGAAAGCAATTCTGATTCCCATTATGTCTCTCTCACGTTGCTTCTTACCTCTCTCACACAAACGTGCAGATTCTTGCAGGCCATTTTATGTCACTGTTAAATGATGAGGCGAATCTTATTTATCTATTAAAACAGGCTTCTTGCTGCACGTGAGAAAAATGCACGTGCCTCCATTTTAAATCCCTCCCCAGTAGGAGTCCTGGATTTTATAAATAGAAGCCTGTTGTTTGGCTTCCGAATCGATAATGGAAGAGGTATTCAAACTGGGACTTGATACTTCAATAACCTGTGATGTTTGTGCCTTGATCTCTTGTTCCAGGTAAAACCTGTAGAAGCAACATCACAGTGTAGCTTTCTGTCATATGCTGTGTTTCAGATGACTCATGACACATAGCGTTAATGTTGGTGTTGCAATATATAAATTGCACAGCAGAGTCAACTGTTTTGGCCTAATTAATGTTATGGAATACTATAATTCTATACAGAGCAGACCATTTTGTAGCTAATTTTAATCTGTATTTGGTCTCATTGGCCAATATGGTCAATTGGTGTGATTGATCATCAGTCGTATTTACTAGACATATCCCACTGTTGGCAGTAATAACTATAAGCTTTTTTTCTTGTTTACTGTCTATACTGTTGCTGACCAGAAAGATGGATGCTTTTGCACATGATGTGGTATTTTAAAACAGTCCGATGTCAAGTTCAGAACAATTATCCACAGCCGGAGGGTTAAACCGCGGTGGCTGGATATGTTGATTAAATATTGATCCTCAACCTCAGGCATCCGGGAGGCTGAATCATACTCCCGATGCTGTGGAGTGGCATCCATTAGCATGTGTAGTTTTTCTCATGGATGTAATTGCTGTTATACTGTCGGTGTAAAAAAAATAAAAATAAAAGCAAAAACAATGGAGTCGTCAATTGAGTGAGGATGTGTGGAGTTGAGGCAGGAGGTCCGAGTATTGGTTTGGCAACATCTGTGAGTCTTTAGCAGCAGCTTGAGCTTGGCTAACGTAGAGCAAAGTAGGTGGGACAAATGGGGCCACGCTAGAGAGGCAAGCCTGTCATGGTGGTGCTGGTGTCCCAGGGGAAGATGGCGCCCACATCCCGGAACAGCCTGGCCTGAGATTTAAGCTGTTCCTCTGGGCCCAACTGCATGTTTCTAAACCGCTCTGCTGCTTTCAACAGTTCCATAGTCCTGACTCATCACTGCTGAAAATAGATGTTTTATGCAGAGGGATTATGTCTATTTACAATGCACAGCCTTCAGGGTTACATGTGTATGTTATGTAAGATGTTGGGTTCTGTATTATGATATGATTTGATTATGTATGCTTATTTGCGCCGATGACTGGCAGCCAGATGTGGTGCAGATTGTTTGTTGAAAAAGCCTTTCTTAGTTCAAACAGGGGCATTCTGTTTCTCAGGTGCTGCGGTTTTTGTTTTTTGTAATGGATTACCGCAACCACAAATAAAAGGTTTTCAGGAAGGTTACTAAAGAACATTATGTAATAAAGATTCTCCCTATTTATCTCCCTTTTCTATCTTTCTCTTTTTTTCTCTCTTGACCTCAGCTTTTGGAGCTGTTTGACAGCGAGGACCCGAGGGAGAGAGACTTCCTGAAGACAGTCTTGCATCGCATCTACGGAAAGTTCCTGGGGTTGCGAGCTTTCATCAGGAAGCAGATAAACAACATTTTCTTGCGGTGAGTGAAGTGCCCATTTGTGAGCTAACGACGGGGTGCCTGTCACTGAAGTGCACAGTGCAATTCATTGAGCTCTGTGCATCCACCCCGCTGGTGGTCAAACGAGGGTTGTTTTGTTTTTGGGTACTCCTGTAATGTCATCTCACTTCTCAGCTGTGGTCTTGGCGTCATAGCCAAGATCTGTCTGACCCCCCCCCCCCCCTTCTGTCACCCCTCAGCTGACACGCCGTTCTGGGCAAACTTATAATTGGAGTGTCCTTTCAGGCGGAAGCTTGGGACTGACTAGTTTGTAGAAGAAGATGATGGCGCACACGTCACAGCCCCGTCAATGCGCGGGAACATCTGTTTTTGAGCGGATGAAATGCCTTTAGGTCAGAGGGGGGTTGAACAGTCGTGCGGGGGGATTCTCACATTGGAGAGAGCTCGAGGCCGCACTAGTCTCAAAGGTCATTATAGAGAAATTCCGAGCCCTGTTCACTTGGTCTCTGAGCACTTTGCATCGATTCAGTTATCGATTGCCCTTCATCACACCGGCTGTCCATTAATACTATACACTTGAACTGGATTTAAACAGTCTCTATGTACATGCATACCTTTGTGTTGTTGTACAAGGTCATGTGATAGTATTAGATTGTTATGACATTCTTGCCCCTTGAGTTACTTTGTTGTTGATTAATGGAGAACGTATGCTTGGATGTTGTCCACTGGCAGAATGGCACAGAAAAAAAAAAAGATTTTTTGGTGCCCAATCCTTCTCAATAGGTAGCCCTGTAACCCAAAAACCTTGTATTTTCAAGATTGTTCTTAACCTTTTTTTATTGTTATTAATGCAGCTTCATCTACGAGACGGATCACTTCAATGGAGTGGCTGAGCTCCTAGAGATCCTGGGAAGGTGAGTCAAGCTGTGTCATATGACTACAAGCGGCCTGCCACGTGACCATGCTTGGTCATGCAGAAAGACCACCATCACAGTCCGTCAGCTATCAAAGCAACCACCATGCCAGCTTATGTTGTAACAACATCAGTATTGTGGCAATAGTGTAGTATTATATGTTTCAAAAACATAGCACTTAAAATTATATATAATTTAACGGAATTGCCACCTTTAGTCTGTCAGGCTGATTGTTAATGCTAATGTGTTGAATCATTGGAATTTCAGTCACTTGAGTTACCTGGGGTCTCTTCCACTTGTGCACTAATGGCAGCCTAGAGATTCTGCTATTGTCCTGATTTCTCTGTCGTTTATTATGAACATTTTAAACTTTGCTTAACAACTCATGCAGTACGTTACATAAATAGATGCATGATGAAAGTGCTGCTTTATGTTTTGTATGCTAACAGTGTAGGTGATGAGAGATGTGTCACGGTGATAAGACACCTAAGATGGACCCTACACTACCACTGAAGTCCACTGTAGTCTGTGACTCCCCAGGTGGAGTTGATGAAGTGCATCTACTCTACATATGTTTTATTTCAGTTTTTAATGTTAGTATTATACGTTGTTTTTTTTCTTCTCCAGTATTATTAATGGGTTTGCACTGCCGCTGAAAGCAGAACACAAGCAGTTCCTGATGAAAGTTCTCATTCCAATGCACACGGCTAAAGGATTGGCTCTTTTCCATGCACAGGTAACACACACCCTTTGAGAACACAGATGCTTAAGTCAATACTCAGGCAGATTAAAGAGGTTTAACACAGGGGCCACTTTGTTTTACACCCGCTGTTGAGTGATATGATTCATAGGAGATTGCACTGTATCTGCAAATCATAAGGAATCTTTCCCGGAAACCTTGGTCTGTGTAGTACAATGAATATCATAAAAACACTGCCCACCTCTATTCAGTCCCTCATTCTATTTTAGTCAGAGGGAGGGATCAAGGCCTAGATGGACACCTTGGGGTATAGTGCCATCTAGTGACTGTAACATGAACAATAACTTGTGTTATTCGCTCATAGCTCATGCTAAACCGCAGGCCTTCCTTACTTTTCTCTCCCTGCCCTCCAGCTGGCCTATTGTGTTGTCCAGTTCTTGGAGAAGGACCCCACACTCACTGAGCCGGTAAACAAGGATTCTTGACATTGTCACCGCAAAACATATTACCAGTGTACTTTACGAGGATGGGGATAATGTATCTCACAACTCCTCCAGTTGGCATTGTTGAAGCCTAGAAATACAATAAATAAGACATAATACAAGTATGCTGTGTTATACCATTAATCTGGTTTGCCCTCACATCAACAGGTGATACGAGGACTGCTTAAGTTTTGGCCCAAAACCTGTAGCCAGAAGGAGGTGAGTCTTATCTCTCAAGAGATAGCCCACACTGCTGTTCCTGATCTGATGCTGTATAGATCTACATTGACTGCTGCACTTTTCTTTCTGCTGGGTGTCCAGGTGATGTTTTTAGGGGAGATCGAGGAGATTCTCGACGTCATTGAGCCGACTCAATTCAAGAAGATCGAGGAGCCCCTGTTCAAGCAGATTTCTCGCTGCGTCGCCAATCCCCACTTTCAGGTACGTTTACCGATTCAAAACTCACCCCAACTCATTTACAGACCGACACTTGAAAAGCACGGAGGCAGACGATGCTCTTTTCCATTCTGTCGGGTGAAGCGGCAGTGTTTGTCTTTTCCTGTGCCTGCAGGTAGCAGAACGGGCGCTTTACTTCTGGAATAATGAGTACATTCTTAGCCTGATCGAGGAGAACATCGACAAGGTCTTGCCAATTATGTTTGGTAGCCTGTACAGAATCTCCAAAGAACACTGGAACCCGTAAGTATTTATTTATCCCCTTGAACCCTTTCATTGCCCTTACATCATGACAATACTGTTCCCAGAGAACCGACTCTGTAGCTGTATGACATTAAACTGTTGAGCTAAAATAACTGATTTTAGCATTATAAAGGCAAGATTGTGTTTTTGTGTGAAATAGTAATATTACTGATGCAAGTATCCCCTTCATTCCGATAGGACAATTGTAGCCCTGGTTTACAATGTACTGAAGACCCTGATGGAGATGAATAGCACACTTTTTGACGAGCTGACTGCTTCTTACAAAGCTGAGCGGCAGAGGTGAGTGTACTTCACAAGTCTTTGGGACTAGCAACACAGGACACTTTGTTTAGTTTAATTAATGGAAACTGTTACCTTCAAGATAAAAGCAGCACACTTGCCCTTATGAATTACAACAGTATAACAGTATATAATCACGTTATAGGAAAATGATGATTAATGAAAATAGTTTGAAGTCAGTTGCACAATAAAGGGATAGTTCAACCTTTTTTAGAAATAAGGTACGTTCCTACTTACCCCTAGTCAGAGGAGGTGATCAATATCAATGAAATTATTCTGTCCAAAATTGAGTTATTTAGGTAAGTAGGTAGGTAAATGTAGCCTGCCTTACGATCCATCTGTACTATCATATGGATCATCTGGTCTAACTATGGATAAATAGGAACATATCTTATTTACCAGAACGTTTAACTGTTCCTTTAATGTCAATCTAATAGAATCACCTTTTGAAGGGTTACTCGATCTATCTCCACTTCCCTGCATCATAGTTTGACAATCTCAATCCCACTGTTTTATGGAGCACAGGGGTAGAGTTTAGAGTGAACACCAGCAGGCCAGCATCTCGCCTGTTTTCTGTGACCATGCTATCTTAAGGTTTCAACATTTTCTGGAACAGATCACACAAGCATAAACATGCAGGCAAAGCCAATTGAAGGGTCATGGTTTTTTACTGTGACAGTTTATTTACCGCAAAGACCCAGCCATTGAAACCGTAGTCTTAACTGTACATTCTCCTCTCGGCCACCAGGTGGTGTAAAATATAAAGTAAAGGCCAGTTTACCAGACCGCTGCTTTCAGTACTGGCCTTTCAGGACACTCAAGGCCACCTTAGAACAGTTTACACAGCAACACATAAAAACAGTGTAAAACTAGAAAGGCTGCTCTCCCAGAATAGTCAGACCAGCCACTCCTGAATTTTTTTCTAAAGTTTAAGGGCTGGATTAAATAAATTGAAAATATAATCTTGCCGGAAAATGTGTGCCCATCATCTGTTCACTATACCAGATACTTTTATATGACACTCATCCATGAGATTTTATAGCCTCTAGTCGAGAGAGAAAAAAAGTTTTGATAGCCCTTGCTTTTTTCAGTAAGAGTTTAAATGTACCAGGGGAAAGTCGCTTAATTAGGGTCTCATTTATAAGGGAGCCCTACAGTGCGTTGTCTAATTAGTTACAACTATTAGAAATGTAAATGACTTCATTGAATAGGCCTCTTGAGATTATCTCTATTACGGTTTCAAGTCTCCCCCGACTTCAGTGTTCTCAGTCTGAGATTCTGTATACTTGTGCTACCACATCCCTGGTGGGTAGTTTAGCTTATTTAATTAAATCTTGTAATGATATTCTTGTGAACTGAATCTAATCCTGCTAGTATTTGTCCTTGAGGTCAGCAAATGTGTGTGATACATTTTATGCACTTGCACTCTTGCCATGGAGGGCCACATGGCCATGACAAATTATATATAACCCTCTGCTTCTTCTAATAAGCGTGCAAGAGGACTATCAGGCATGTCTGTAGGCACTCAATGGGCGATTAGGGTCTTGTGGAATGGGGGGGAAGAGCTCAAGTCCTAATGTTTCAGGAGATCCCCCCCTCTGCCTTGATCACATTAATAGTTTTGGGAACTTAGTCGCATGTGCTAGGCAGCCCCAATGAATTGAGCGATTTGCAAGCAATAGATGATTGATTTCAATCATTGTATTTGTATGTAAACACCACTCGAGCATGAAAAGCAGTGTGCAGCGTTTTTGTTTGCTAGTTTCTTTCTAATGCCGGTGTTTCCTGATGTGCATATGTTCCCCCACTCTTTAGCCACAGTCCATTTCCCTTACTGTTCCTGTGTTTGTGATCTCTCTCAGGGAGAAGAAGAAGGAGCAGGAAAGAGAGGAGCTGTGGAGGAAGCTGGATGAGCTAAAGCTCAGCAATACTGCTGTGGTACAAAACAATAGCCATGGGCTCCAGAACGCCCAGAACAACAACAACAACAACAACAACAACAGTAACAACAACAATCGCCACGACAACCAAGAAAATAGCACCTCTGTCGCCCCCACCACGGACCACCAAGATCCTGATGTCACTGTGGCAGCTGACGAGAGCACTTCATGTGCCAAATGACACAGGACTGCGTTTTCTACTTCACAACGGTTTGACACCGTCTGAGAACTGTCAGGAAGGGGCCCGTGGCAAGGGTGAGGGGGTTGTCCTGAGTAGATGGCAAAAAAAGATAAACCTCATCAGTATGTTAAATCTATATAGAAATACTTCGAATGCCAGCAGTTCTTTGGCATAAAACATATATTTCAATTTAAGACTATTTTTGGATGTTACAGTGTGGCCACAGTATATTGGTAATTTTTTTTGTCTGATCAAAGATTTATCCTTTCACATTTAGTTTCTTAACTGAGAGATAATTTTTTTGGTGATATTCATTGTATGAAATATGGGAGAGGGAGAAAATAATGACTTGAAAATAATGTTTCTGATTGTGCTGCACTTAGAGAAGCTAAATGGCTATTTTAAGATTGTGTCTATTTTATATGTGCTTTCCTCACTGCTGCCAACACAGGGGTGCAAACATTTAGGGGGTGGTGTAAACTTTTGAGCGCAAGTGAGTACATTAAGAGGCAAGGCGTGTTCATAGTCTCTGTTTGAGACCGGCCTGAATGTCACTATCATGAGGTCTTGTGTTTTCGGGGTTTGATATTTTTATCTGGATACATGAAACGTAAAGTTATAGCTGTTGTAACCCGTACAAGACCTGCAGCCATAAGGCTATTTACAGTAAAGTATTGAAATAAGCTTAGTCCAGAGAAATTAAAGAAGAAATGGGCACAAATTTAATAAAAATATTAAATATTTTTCCAGTATCTAGTTCAAATAACAAAAGCTGATATAGATTAAGAAATGAGCCATATATTTTTTCCAGAGTTATGTCAAGGCAACAGTGATAATTTTAAAACTAAGTGGTAACAGATTGTCTGGTTTTTGCAGATAGAAATAGCTGGAGGCAGTGTGTATGTGTGTGTATATGGGTGTATGTGTGTATGAATGAATGTCGGGTGTATGGGGCTGGAGTCTGCTTTATTGTGTCTATTCTCTATTGTAGGTCCAGTTTTTCTGATGCCTTTCTGTCAGAGTGTACCATTCCAATCTCTGTGACATACAACTGTGTGGAAAATCTGTTTTGTAATGACAGACCTTGTATAGGTTTTGAACACCATCAAAATAAAGTCTACCTTATGTTTTTACTCAGACCCTTTAGTATTCGCTGAACTATTTATTTGTGTCAAAGTAGTTATCAAAATAGTATAGAAGTCAGGTGGCTTGGATAAATATATCAGTCCTAAATACAATCCTCCAACAAGTCCTCTTTTTTTTTTGTAATTGCCCATAAAATATTTCATTAAATACATTGTCAATCTTTTCTTCAAAGTACAGGTGTGCCTATTGTTTCCCTGAACCTAACCTAATTAAGGGTTTTAACTTGGCCTTAAGGTTAACACATTCTACACACTGCTTTTTAAATGATCTTATCTCATTAACAATTTGTAAGAGCCTCACCAACTAATATATTTCGCAAATCAGGAAATAATGAATTCATAACGGGTTCATTGAAGAACTGATGATCAAGAGGGCGGGTCTTTTCCTGAAGCCTAGTCAGAATCGGAATCATATAGCAAATATAATTGGTTAAAGTGTTGGGAGCATGACTCACTGATTTGTCTAATTAATGTATGAACTTAAAAGAAATCAACACGTATCATGTCAAAGTTGTTCACCGAAATTCGATTCGACACTGCGCATATCAATTGTCTTCCAGGGCATATATGTTCCACGCGTTCGAGAGGTGACCAGTGACCACTATCCACCATGCCACTCAATTCATCGGTAAACAGAGAACACGTTGGTGAGAACCGAACAGAATCAACCTCCACTTATACCTCAAAGCTGGCGCCTGCTGGAGATGTAGTTGTTGGGCTTACTATTCTTACACTTGGTGAGTTTAAACTCTAAAGTTGATTGATTCGTTTGGTAATAATAAAGCCTAACTCCTTATTAGTTTTTTGTTAAATATAGGCCTATTTTATCGCATGTAGATAAATGAACAACAGCGATTCTGATAGGGCAACTTAAGTATGAGTGTTATCAGAACATTTTCTTTGTTTACTTGTTTTCTTATCAATATAAATACTCAAACTCCCCATAGACCCTTTAAATTAACCAATGAACAATAACTAATGATTTCTGAGCAGATTTTTTACATGGTAAATTCTCTGAATAGTTTTATAGAAAGCCTTGGTAGTGTACTTGTATGTCAAACTAACTGCATTTTCAAAATAATGGAATAGCATTTTGCATGACAGCCTATATGTCAAGCCTTATTTGGGGAATTGCAGGTGTTTTTAAAGATTAACTCTTAAACCTCAGTACAGCGGCGTCATGGCCATTCAAACAGCACAGTGAAACAAAATTCATAACTGGCTATTTATGTATCTTTGCCAGGGCTCGAAATTAGCGGAGGCAATGTTAGCAAAATCTTGCTAGCCTACCACTTTTTTCGCTGCAGAATACAGCGTATTTGCCGTGTCCATTGTACTTGTCTTTTTTATTTCCAGCGCCCCTTCACCATTATGTAAAGACGCAACTGACACACTTTTTTTCAAAGCGACGCGCCTCGCGTCTTTTTGAAGATAGTTTCACTTTTGCCAAAGCGCAGCCCTAGTCACTTTGACTTTTTGTCTGTTGGCCAATCAAAATCGATTAAAAGCGGGAGTGAAAATTAAAATAAACAAACTGCTTCATTGAAGAAAAATGTATGTAGCGAGTTCAGATTTCTCGGTTGCATGTCAACAAAAAAAGGCATTGGTGAAGCGCGTTTCAAAACTGGTAGCAAACGTCTGCCATCTAAAAAAAAAAAAGTTATTTTCTTGCCCCGAAATTGACCAAACCAACACCGGCATATTGTAGTAACGGAGTTGTGAAACTGTACCCCCTCAAAAAATTGGCTGCAGAATCCGGAATTGCATTGAGTTTCATCAGCACTAACTTGCTTTAAGTGCTTTGTATTTAGAAAACCGCTATATAAATATAATGTAGTATTACTATTATTATTATTATTATTACTACTAATAACAATACTACTACTGTTATGGCATTTTCCGGCTGTTTAGTTATGTGCACTCTAAATATGCTGGATTGTTGTGAGAACCCAAAAGATTGGTTAAACCTTATGTATTATGGGTTGGTTTAAGCCATTTTGGGTTACTTTCAACAACACTACGAACTGGGTTATCAATCAACTGTACAACTCACCAAGCTAAAAAAGCAGAGACGATGGCCATAATATAGGACTACTTTAAATTCGTAAGTAGCCTACCATTGTCGATGCTTAACCATGTTGCTATCAAGTTAATTAGTTGTCAGTTTAAGTACATTGTCTTTCATTTTACATTTTATAACTTGTGATTATAATGTTTATTTAGCTAACGGTAGACTAAAAGATATGATTTGAGCGCTCACGCGTGCGTTAAACAACGTTACCTTTGGTCTAACGTTAGATAACTTCATACTTTGAAATAAACCTAATAGGAAACGAATATAGTTAGCTAGTAGATACTCTTAACTTGCCCAGATCATTTATATAAATGATCATGTATAATTCTATTCAAGGATACAAAACGCCTTGAATTGAGCTTGACTGCTCTCCAAGAAAAAAAGTGACACTGTACTATCATCTACCAGCCTTTACATCCTTACAAACGAAATTGGAATAGTAAATTTTGTCATTGTCTTTATTGTAGCCGAAGATGTTTACCATGAGACCCTGACGATAACTTTACAATTTACAAATTTTGCAGCTGAAAATTTACCTTGTTGTGCTTGAATGTGTAGTAAATGTATCTGTTGGTAATGCAGTTTCACAGTTTCTACGAGACTGTACATTTGTTTTATTCATTGGATCTATTGGACAATTGTAAAGCATTTAGTCAGTACAGATCAAGTGTTCTCTGTTTTTTTTCATTATTATGACTATTACTTAGAAAAAGCCCCTTTGGATAGATCTAACTAATAATTAACACATATGGGTTATGTTAACCCAGCAAACGGGTCATAAATGACCCAGCAGTTGGGTCGATCTTCCAACCCAACCGGATGGAAATTAAATGTAGGTTCCTGCTCTATGAGCTTGTACTGTACATGGGTTCAGGAAAGTCCATCCTTTCTTTCTCTTCCCGGTCCAGTGGTTCCATGTTTCCTTTTGTCCTCTAGAAAGTATTTGTAACACCTCCATTTGTGTTTACCTATTGATTGAAAACACAACAGGGGGAAGCTGTGATTGTCAGCTAACACCCATTAACAGCAGAAAGGTTACCTGGTGTTTGTCTCGCACGAACATATTAGTCACAATCAGGTCAGCCATTATGTAATCTAGTGTTTATGACACACAAAAAAAAGACAGGTAATGCAGAACAGATGAAGTAGTCCAGTGGACCATATTGTACAAATGTAAGGACTATGTTTTTTGCTGTTGTTTTTCCTCCATTCCAGTGTTGTTCTCTATTCTGGGCAATGGGCTGGTACTGGTGATCTCCTACCGGAGGAGGAAGAAGATAGTGGGCTCTGAGCTGCTGTGTGTCAACCTGGCTGTGGTGGACTTTCTCTCCTGCATCTTTTTCTATCCGCTGTCCATCCTGTCTTCTTTCAACCATGCCTGGCTGGGACACAACGTCACCTGCGTCTACTACGGACTAGGCTGCTTCATCTTCGGCCTGTGTGGAATGTTCACCATAGCTGCCATTAGCATTATACGCTACCTTAAGACCTGCTACAGTTTGGTGTATGGTGAGAAGACCTCATGATTTTAGAGGTCAGATTTAGGAGTTACGTTTGAGAAGCAGGAGCGGGTCGAAAAGCAAAGCTTGCCAGAGGTTATGATTATAATATAGACGTTATTATTGGTGAGTAGATGTAGGCTATAGGCTGAAACTGGGGATAACGCTTTCAGGATCGAAAAAATCTATTCAAGCTTTTGGTGCACTCATTAACCAATGCCATTTACCATTGTTACCAAAGACATAAATGTATGGCTTTTTTTCTATCCAGTATTCACATTTTAATTAAACCCCTAGCTAAATAGGCTTTCTACTGCAGCATTAGGATGTTGATTTGGAATAACTTAGTCAACACATCGCTAGATTTTCCCAATAACAGTGTCTTAATGCTGAATCAAACATAGACATCAGGTAAATACAAAACAACATTAATTATAAAAGATTGAGCTCATGTTAAAGACAGAGGCACTTCAGCATATTGGTTTCTGGTTAAACAGGATGGAGTGATGCTAATAAAAAATACCTCAAAAAAAGTCATTAAAATATGCAGGGAGGAGTAGAAAGTCTATTTTGTAACATTCCTGTTCATTCGTGTTTCTGATCACTATTATGTAGCTGTTCTTTAGTTTAGATGTTTCTGCTATTGAGCCAGATCTTTAGACCAGGACCACTATAGTATGTTCAAGGTTAAGCACAGTGCAATTAGTAAGTTCACACTGGGTATAGCATTTACCAGCCGTCATGAATCATTTTGTGGTCAGAGGCATTTTGCACTGAAGATGTTAGAATGGTTTCGAGCTTTTACAAGAGATAATGTTATCATGCGAATACATGTGCCATTAGGCGATGGAGAGTCCTATAAATAGAGGCTTTGCTCACCTCCATATAGGAGGAGGTGAGAAGACCGGTTCAACATATTATTCACACATATGTGTCCTCACATATAAATGTCCGCTATCTAAACTACAAAAAACATGAATGTTGAACGGAGGGTGACTTACTATAAGTGTGTGTGTGTGTGTGTGTGTGTGTGTGTGTGTGTGTGTGTACTGCAAACTCTTCAGAAATGATTGATCAAAGTGAACCTTTGATGAAAGTCCAAATTATAAGAGATCGCTTTTCTCTCCCCTACAGCGTTGTGGCTTGAAGGGGCAAACATTCGGCTGGTGTGCCTGGGGACCTGGGTGCTGGCCACTGCGTGGTCCTGCTTGCCTTTGTTCGGCTGGGGGGAGTACGTCCCCGAGCCCTACGGCCTGTCCTGCACCATCGCCTGGAGGGGCTATCACAGCTCCTTCAAGGACGCCTTCTACGTCATCTGCTCCTTCGCGTGCTTCACGCTGGTCCCGGTCCTCATCATTGTCATGTCCCAGTGCCAGATCCTCTACAAGATTTCCCGCTTCTCCTACACCCTGTCAGCCCGAGGCATTCGCACTAATCTGCGCCATGCAGAGAAGCGCCTGTCTTTGGTGAGCAGTCTGAGTGTCAAGGGGATTACTGAACGTGTTTGGTGTTGGGGCTGGTTTAGTAGTTATTTGTTATTCTGGCTTAGCTGCTTACTTCATTCAATCATGGAGGAGTTTATCATTGAATAAAAGGATGTGGCTATTAAGCGTTAAAACAATACACCACAATTATTGACCATGACAGTGTTTTTATGTTTCGTGCTTGCAGATGTTTTTTTGCATAAGCCTGGGCTTTGTGATAGCCTGGGCGCCATATGCGGTGGTCTCCTTCCTCTTCATCTTTCACAAAGAGAACTGGATGATGGCTCCCGAAGGCTTCGTGTTCCCTGCGCTCTTCGCCAAGAGCTCTCATGTCTACAACCCCTTCATCTACTTCTACTTTAATAAGGCCTTCAGACATGAGCTGGGCTGCCTGCTGCGCTCCCTTTGCCCAGGCCTGGTGGGAAAGAGGGTGGGGATATGTACTGCCACTGGACTCCAAGTCCCCCACCCCATACACATCCAGCTGCAGGAACAAGTGCGTGGCCAGGGGGAAAGCTTCAGGTTTTCCCATGGCAAGAGCAAAAACAACAGCTGGAGCAAGCGGACCGGAAGCAACCATCTCCAGGATAGGGTGGTATACCCCTGCTGGGGGCCTAAAGTGACGCCCTCCAATGTGGAACGGGAATCAGTCCAAGAATCCCTTCCCATCTCTACATAGTGGCGAAAGCAGTTGGCATAACAGGCAAACCAAGTAACGATCACACTGTCAGTCTGAGGTACAGTGGTGTTCTTGTTACAACTCTGATGTCAGGTAAGAGTATTGGTTGTCTACCAAACCGTCAAACGTTAACACAACCTTTAGGCTGTACTCCAATCAAAACCATCAGCTCTCCTTGAGAGGTAAACTTGTGTTTATGTTATGCAAAATGTGTTGCAAGCACTTATGTCAAGTTAAATGTGATTCGTAGATCACCTGTGAAACCTATGTTTCTTAGGTCAATCAATAACTGCTATTGTTTATATTATTATTGTTGTTGTTGTTGTAATTATTATTATTATTCATTTTATTTATAGAGGATTACCCGACTGAGACCCGAGGGGTATTCCATCAAGCTAGATAAGCGAAAAGCCTGGCTTATTTTGATAAGTCTCGCTAATTTTAGTGAGAGATCCGTTCCATTACTGTGGCTTATATGAATCCCCGCTCAGTTACCAAGGTAATTTATACCACTGAACTAGCCTGCTCCGTAGTAGGCTAACTGTCAAGCTTAGTTTAGCTGTGTTACAAAGAATATCCAACAGGAGGAAACAAAATCCCAAAAGACAGTTCCGTCAAGTGTCTTTTCTCGCTCGTTTCATTTT
>JAVQIZ010068748.1:0-36821 GCA_036023535.2 Galaxias brevipinnis
CGCACGCACGCACGCACGCACGCACACACACACACGCAACAGAATAGATATTGATTGCTTTTGGTCGCCATTGATACAATCTCAAAAGAAGTTTAGTATGTTTTGGTAGAGGTAGAGGATTGGCATTTGGTGGTCAGGGCTTGATAAAGTGAAAGTGCTTTAAAGAAGCACACATTATAAAGACGGATGTAGCCTTTCCTCTTAAAATAACATTTGAACTGTTATTTAAGGGTAATGGTTGCTGGGCAGAGTGGTGTTTCTTAATGAAAGACAGCAACAAAATATATTGGGAACACACAACTGGTCCTGTTCTGGGGCTAATCTAATTTGAGCTCTGGCTCGATAAGAATATTGAATAGGGTGTAATATCAGGGAGATTATCAAGGGGCAGAAAGTAGGCTACTTGTACAACGTTCATAATTCATTTAGAGGATCTCTGCAGAACTGTTCAATGCTAAAAATAAAGGTTTTTTTGTCTTACAAAAATAACAACATGTGCTTGGTAGTATGCTTCACACTGCAGAATCACCATCATGATTTACCGTGGAGGCTATATTCCCCAGAGAATATGAAGGTAAGATAATCATTTCAAAGCAGACAGAGGCTGAGCAGGGGGAAATACACAGCAGCAGCGTATGACAATGCTGGGTAGACCAATACAGGCCAAAAAACACAAACACTTCGGCTAACTGCCAGGCTGTAGACAAAACTTTGTCTAATAGCCTTAATAAGCCAACATACTGTAGCTGCCTTTATGGTCATAGCCTATCTCTACAACACCACATTTCAAGCAAAAAACATAAAAAGATAAGAAACACTTTTTTTATCCATAAGCACAAAAGCCTCTTAACTGGATGTGGAAGGAGAAATGGGTAATCTTTTTTATTACTGTAAGCCTACATGATAAAAATTCCGTAAAACTCTTTCTATAATGGGTTCATTGACTATTGTTACCAAAGTCATTTGTATGCCTGTTAGTGACCTGTGGCAGTAGTCAATGATTGGCAGCCTATGTGTTAAGCCTCAGCCTCAATTGAGTTAGATGTAGGGCTTTCTCTCATGTGCTCGGCCTCAGTGCTAGGAATAGGCCAGATATATTCTAGACTCAGACCAGCGTCACGAAAAAAGCAAACTGAAGCCTCCCTTAACCAGCCTAGTGCCAAGAGAACATAATGGCCTTTTAACCCTGCCGTCAAATATTGACTTTTTGGAGAGAATGAGACAGAGAACGAGAGTGCTTCACACTATCACACGCTTTCTACACTTTCTCCCTCGCTCTATCTTTTTAACACAAACACACACACAATCAGAAAATCCCACGTTTGTCTCACTCATTTTTACAGAATGACATGCTGACTGAGCTAATCACATTTGTTCGACTCGCATTGCTCTCTGTGACACAATACAAACACTGTGTGTCACCTACTTGCATACATGTACACAGGTGAATGCACACGCAACAACGCACAAATACCCTCAAAGAAGACTGTACGCGCTGGCTGACACACCAAAACAAACTAGCTCACTTCCGAGTAAGATGGTCCTGGAAAAGAACAGCATAGTGGGTCCATGTCGGCCAGAGTGGTACCGAAGGTCCCAGGCTGGTCAAGGCTCTTATCTCAGCCTCTCACATGGTCCACTTTTCAGCAGAGCTCATTGTGTTGGAGCACTTCCTGCCCACTACTCAGGAAAGCATGTTCTCATCAGCAGAGCCGCTAACTGCCGAGGACAGCAGGAGCAGAAAAAGACAGAGGCCAACAGGCACATCCTCAGGGAAGCAGGGAATCCATGGGGCTCAGGGGTCAGAGCAAGAGTGTGTGTGTGTGTGTCACACATGCAGGAGTCCAAGTCAGTGAAGAGATGATGACTGTGTAATTTCATTACAAAGGCCCCCCCGAGCCATTTCCTCCCATATTCCATGAACTGCCTACCAATATATTATTTCTTCAAAAGGGAATCACATTCTTCCTAAGATAGGAACATTAAGTGCAGTGCAATATGTCAAACTATGTCCCATCCAAAACAAAGGGGTATGGCTAGGGCCATCAGATTAGTATGCAACTATCAAACAACTGTCTGGTTGTGTATGTGTGTGTCAGTGTGTGTGTGTGTGTGTGTGTGTGTGTGTGTGTGTGTCGAGTGGTGGATTTCTGTTTTGCTTGACATGTTGCATGTTGCACGTCAGGGAGTCACCCAAGCCTGTCATCTTGTGCTCTCCAGCCTTCAGACTTCACTGTCTTCCATCTGTTTAAATCCCTCTAGCCAAGCTGTGAAGCGTGACGGAGAAAAGAGAGGGAGGAAAACACACGTGCAAAAGAAAGATGAGGCGCCTTATGACAGACAGGCAGCTAGAGGAAATCTCAGAGGTGGACCTTTTCGTAACAGACGCAACATTAAAGCTGATTTTTCATTTCTTGTGGTACGTTTAGAACTATGAATAGATTACGTTATAGTCTGTGGTAGTGTGTTTCTGTGGCATATCAGCCAAATAATACCACTGTGCTTCCCCAGCAGACCAATACTCAATGGGACCCCTCACTCAATGGGATTGTCTGACTCCCCCTGTGGCTGCGCTGGCTACAGACACATAACCTGTTCTGCAGGCCCTGGTATGTGGCTGACACTGTATCCTCCTGATATAACAAGACACCTGTGCCCCTTCAGTCGGTGACAGGCCTCCCTCCATATCCCCTCCTTCCAGCTGCAACTTGTTCCAATCAGATTCACCTGAAACACCAGCTGCAGTCTTCTGCCGTTTCCATCTACCGTTATTTTATGTGAAAGGATGTTCTGTGATTTATCACCAAGAGAAGAGCTGTCACAGATAGCTCTGCTCTGTTTTCGCACTGCTGTTTGTGGAAGTGGGGAGAGTGCCAACACTTAGTTGTCCAACACAATAGCACCTCTCTCAGTAGTGAGGGTGTTTGGCCAAGAACAGCTCAAGAGGTCAACGGCTACTCTAAACACCCCAGACTGCTTGTGATTCCACTCAGTCAATCTGTAATCCACCTCTTCGAAAGAATCTGAGATGCCATAGCGTGTCCTGTGATTGAATTTAGAGAATAATAGAACAAGCTAATTTATACCCTCAAATAATAGGCAGTATTAGATGGATTTTTCTTTTTAAATAGACTACCCTAGATTATATTTTTCCCATCTGAATAGCGGGAATAGGTCTAAATGGTAAGAAGCTGCTGCCTATTGTGGAGAATGTGTTTTCTGATGACATTCAGGCAACTGCAGCTGTTCTCTCCCTGAGGACAGAAAGCCACCTGGAAAATGATCACCTGCAGGCAGCCACAGCTGATGGCATATGAAATATTCAGAGACAGGGAATGGCTATGAAAAACAAAGCACATTTTCAACATGTTATAGTTGAAGCTTCATGCTAGCTTTGGCTTCCAGTAGATACTCCATTTTCTCCAAGAATAAATGGGGAGACTACTGCTTCCAAATGGCAAGCCCAATTTGATTGCCAAGACATTCTGACTCAATTTACCAGATAATCTAGAGACAACATCACATGATTTCACACAGCATCACAAGGGTCTAGTTTGGTCCTAAACTGTGGTCAGATACTAGATAGGTCAGTCATATCAAAAACTAAACAGCATTATATCCACCTCAGCTAAACCATTTGTTTTAAACACCTAGGCATGTAGGTTAGTAATTAGCACTGGTCAATTAGAAATAAAAAGTCACTGTAGAAGGCATAGAGATGTCAAAGTTCAGGGCAACTCGATTACACGGGTCTCAAAATGAAGCTGAGGATGTCTGTCAACTACCTTTTCATCTAGGCTGTTAGTATAATCTAATGTACCACCCTTAAGGTTGGTTTGCTTAGCCAGCAGTGGAGCGCCACCATGTTAGCTGAAGAGGTGAAGGTCATCTAGCCATTTGAAGCCAACTGCATATTTACACAGTCAAAGCTAAACATCAAGTCACTCTACCCACATCTCCCTGGTCAAACTGAAGCAGCCCGCACTGTTATGTTTGATGACAAGAACTGTGCTATAGTGTGCTAGGCTAAATGATTTCAAACTCCAAGAGGTAGATAATATCTGCCACGCAAGCACATTCTATATGTCCAACACATACTGTATGTGTAGTGCAAAACCAGCCCTATGATCAGACAGACACACTTATTCTTAGCATTAGCTGTGGGCTAGCTCATACTGCAGCAGAACACAGACTGGAGCTGTGGAAAGTAACTGAGTTAACTCCTTTGCAGTGAGCTCTGAGCAGACACATAGAGCTGTACATACAGTAGGGGGCTGATGCTATAATGAATGCACCGGTAGGTAGATAGTCACTTCCCTAACGGTATGCTTGCATCGTTGTCTACTCTCTCAGGGACTGCAGGAGATGGATAATTTCATTTGGAATAAAAGAGAGCTAGCTTCTCACAGGGACAATGAGGTTTTTGATACAGTGTGTTAGTGTGCCTTACGCCTGAGGGAGATGAAAGAGAGAAGCCCAAAGGACTTTGGTAGAGAGGCAGTCAGGCAGTTAGCCAGGCAAAAGGAATGCTGTGTAGCTGAAGTAAATGACGTGCTCTAGTACAAGGGCACCTGCAGCGAGAATCAGATTCTGCACACACACGCTAGATATGAGAAAGATAGCTACTCTGTCCACTGTCTTGTATTCATCAACATTTTTGTAGACCTTAATTTTAACATGTGTCATCATCCTCATCATCAACCTGTTTATCAAAAGCAAGCACTGTTGTAATCAATCACAATCTGGAACCCCCTAACTGCAACAGCAATTAAAAAACAGAGTGAGTGCAAGAAAGGTGGAAGGAAAATACTTTAGAGAGGAAACCAGCAATAATGACCCAAGCACTTCGAAAGAAGGGAGATTAAGTTGAAAGAAAGAAAGTTGATAAGAACCTATTCTATAGGCTCCGCCTTTGTTACCACCAACCACCAAACTCAAACTGATGGCAAATTAAACTGAATTAGTTGTGGTGGGCCCTCTGTTACCGTTAGCCCAACCACTAATTAAAAACTGCCTAGTTCTGCCTTCACAGCCAAGTTCAAAGCTCAGGCAACCAGTTAGGAGGCTCTCCAAAAGCCTTTACAGTGGAAGGTGACTTTTGACCATATCAAGGAGGTTAATGATAAACCTATGGTAACACACTACAGCTAAATAAGGATCAGAGAGGGAAGTGTATCTTACTGTGCAATTTACTGAGACAAGGAAAAATAAGTAGTGTCCCTCAAACTCCCTGACAGACAAATGCTCGTACAAAACTAATGTGCTCCTCGCCGTGCCATTAGCTCTAACCGTCAATCAAAACTACTTATACACTGGGTCTATAAACAGTCATTAATCATGAGGTCAGTGTGAGTCTTATTATTTCTTAGTATCAGTAATCATTGGCTCTGGATTGGCCTGGTGTATTGATGTAGAGTAGCTGAAGCAGCCCTCGTTCAACAGTAGAGCGCTGGGCCTGTCTGGCAGGCTGTAAACACAGCCCTGGCTGGGTGATTTAGAACTGTCACAGCCTGTCAAGCTAGGATACATCAATAACAGCTGTGGTCAGTAGTCAGGTCATGCATCATTGTCTATGCAGTAAATTAACAGCCTGTCGGGTTAAAGTGAAGGGTCGTAATAGACTCCGTCTGTGTGTGAGCATACAGTACAGCTCAGCAGCTTTAATTTATGTTTCAGTAATTGACAATAAAAGGACAGTGCTTGCCAATGGGCTGTCATCAGTCTTCAGCACCTCTAAGGTAACAATGTGATGTTGCTTGTGGATGAATGCTACTGCATGGTCTCAGAACACGACTCAGGAAATGCAAATGGACTTAGTTCACAATTCTATGCTTTCCCCAGGGATTTTGTCCAGTGGTGGGGACGCTTTTTGGAAACACATAGCATGCCCAGCCAGGCATATTTTGGGTGTGTCCAGTCCAGAGACTACAAGGACTGTACGATAAGTTATTTGAATACAACCAAGGCATTCTGATTACGTTGCTCAATTTCTTTAACAAATATGAATGCTAACAAGTTCTGTAACTTTGCCATTTTAGGGACAATGATATTTAGTTCTTAATGTAATCGATTTGAGAAGACATTGAGGCAATTAAAAAAAAAAAAGTACATTAAAATATGAGGTTAAAACCCAGAGAAATACAATGTATAGGCTATATACTTTATTTGTATGTGGATCATTTACTATTTATTTAATAACTACTATTGTTTTGAGGGCATTCATATTCTGAGTAAGCAACTGACCTGCAAGTCTCTCTGAAAAAAATAAAATAATTGTTTTACTTATGAATATTAGATACCAATTGTCTAAATATGACTAAAACAAGACCGTTAATAAATCTTTGACTTCGTTTTGCCGTTTCAATTTTGGTTGAGAAAACTGAAAACGTCCTTGATAGAATAAAGAAGTAGTCTATGTCTAGCATTAAAAAGACAAAAAATACCGTACGTTGCAATTTTACACAATGTGCTAAACATAATGTTGATGGTAATTGCTTCAGGTAGGCTCTGGCAGCAAAGCAGACGACACCGTAATTTTTGCAATTTAGCACCAGAGATCCATTAAACAGGTCACGTCACGGCCCCTATTTGTCTTGAGTCACGCGACCCTTCAAATACCTACTTTAATTAGATATCAACCAACACTAGCTGAGCCTAGCGAATGAACCACTGAGGGAGGAGAAGCAACAACATCCTCTAGGTGTCTATTTCAGTGGCGATGAAAACAAGAATATGGCTTGCATGCATGTACCAAGAGTGCTTAGCTATAACAAATTGTAAGTCAAACCGTGAAAGGTGTTTCTGAGGTTTAAACATTGGTAACAGATAAGAGGGTCTTATGTGTTACAAAATTTTACATAAACCTGTCTCTCTGTCAGGTAGAATTGAGGGAAGCTACATATCCAATGGTCCAGACCCTTTGTGTCTTGATTACATAGGTTTGGCCGGCTCATTAGTGGCTGCTTAATTAGGACTTCAATACAGGCTGTTTGGCTATTTGAACTTGAGCCCGGATCTCCAGTTAGACCAGACAAACTGGTTTGGGTGGTGTTAAAACCACAAGATATATTGGCTCCGGCACAGTACAGAAGTGTAGCCCATATTAGCTTTTTTAACACCATAGATCATGTTATTTGGCCCTATAAAATGCACAACAATATATTTGATCTCACACTGATAAAAAAACTATGTGGTTTTGGCAAATCAAAATATCTTAAAAGGATACCTCACTGATTTTCTTAAACAATATATGTTGTTGTTTAGGCAAAATTAAATAAGTAGGCCTACATTGAACAAGTTTGGGTCATAGGATCAACGTCAGTGAAATTCACTTATTTTTCCAACCACCTGAATTTAAATGGTTAATTCATTGTACGCCACAATGTCCATAGATCATTGCACAAATCAAACTTAGAAACAGCAAAAGCTCTGCCCTTGGATGAGCGTTACTAGTTTAAATAAATTCAGGAAGGACCCCGATGACGCAAGACAGTAATTTTCTCAAGTCGTTTGACATTCTGCTGTTTGATTGCAAAATTCTAAATGATGATACAATGTTTAAAATACAACATTGGTATTTGGTATCAAACATATCAAAAGATCAAAAATGGGTGAACTTTAGCTTTAAGGTAAATGCTAGGCACGAGATAGAAGGGACAAGTGGAATTGGGTAAATATTAGGTAGTAATATTGCTGAGGAAGATTGCAAGACATTCTTCTTTAGACATGATATAGACCTATTAAAAGGTTAAATACAGATGGCAGAGGGAAATAAATTAAGCATAATTGTTAAATGTGCTCAAAGGTAACCACCTCTCCTTCAGATGAGCAGTGAAATAACCCACATTTGCTCAATTATGCAGACCAAAGTGGCAAAGGTGGCAAGCTGGTTATGCGAGTTAACAACCATATCAAGAGGCTGGGTGTACCATAAGCATTAACACAGAATATCTTGTCAAAATCAACAGTGGATTGACGTCCACAATAATGCCTTAGACTCCCTGATCAACATCAGGCCACACAGAGACAGCCCTCACAGAAGAAAACCCATCTGCAGACCTAGACACAGCATTACTACCTACCAGCCTCACCCAACAAACAGACAACACAAAAATACCTAGAAAGACTGACGGGAGAAAACCATAGGCTTATTACATAAAAAATGTAAAACAATAGATACAAAACAAAAATGATGTTGCTTCAGCTCCCACACGAAGCAGTGATGATCAGGAAAGTGTCAATTAAGATATTTTCATGTACTTCTTTCTTAAATATTAATCCATTCTTAGAAGTGGTATGCTAGTGGTGGAGGTAAGACCTTAAAAACCTTTTAACATATAAATAAGAACTCATTTGGTCAGATCAGTCAGATAAGAAAAGCTGAAATGTCCATTAAAATGTTGGTTGGCCTAACCTTAAAGTAATTTGTGCTAAGCTATAATCCCTTACCAGTTGAATGCATTCAAGATAAATGGGACAATGTGATTACTCAATAACAGCCCAAATGGATGTAAAAACGATCTGCAGGAATCAAGACAACTTTGGGACACAATTATTGAAAATCAGTTCTTGTCTTATGCAGCCTATTTTTTCAAAAACTTTTGACTTTACAGAGAAAAATGTAGACTTAATTATAACAAGAGGTAGTCAGGCCATAGAAAACTAGTAGCTACATTAAAAGATGGCCTATACAGACAGGTTTATATGATATGATTGATTAATAAATTATAGAAAACATCGGTTTTGTTTCAAAAGTCTTTACAAAATAGTAAGGTTTATAAAAGGTGCCCCTTCAAATAATGTGGGTGCATTACGCCCCTGGCCTATTAGAGTGAAGGTACATTCTGGTTCCTTTCTGCGAGAGCCGCACAGAGCTTACTTCAAACTTCTGCAGCGCTAATTTGCACTGTCAAAGCGACACTGGCACGTAACTCACAATATGTGCTGCAGCGCAAAATTGGCGATGTCAAGCTGAATCTGTAGTGTGCTTATTTTCATAAGCAGCGGAGGACAGTTTTTAACTTACGGCCCCCAGACGCACTGCACAGCAACAGCTTACTTGCACAAGAATCACTGTCTAACCACAACATTTTTAAGTTATGAGTTAGGTTACTTTCTGTAAGGTGATTTGATTTTTTGATAACCTTATCTAAATAAATTTGATAGAAATCTAAATATAGTCCATGTATTATTTTATCACTCATGGCCAGTTTCATCAAATATTACAATTGGTTGACAGTCTTATATCATTCTAAATTACAGAAAAATGTAGGCCTAAGTGGTTCACAAAAATATTTCTAGAATGGCTTTAAAGTCATAATGTAAGCTATGTTTATCTAAACCTGACACTAAATCATTGGAAGACACTTGTGTTGTGGTATGGTGAGCTTGCTGATGTATGCTTGCTGTGTTATTATGGCACACAATGTTTGCAATGCTAATTGCTTAGAGCTCACGGCACAGGGCTTCTTTATACGTCTTATCTTTGTGCTGCCACTGCACTGACTATAAGGTGGGAGTCAAATACATTACACCTCAACTCAGATGCCCAGATCAATGAATCAATAGGCCTACATGTTATTTGGCTAGATCCATTTTGGTAAAAGGTAACAAGACAAAAGCCTAAATAAAAGATCGGGGGGAAAAAAGTTATTTGGAAACCGATTAGTCTACATTATAGTCGAATTCTGAATCAATGTTAAAAGTCTGTTCTGGACAACAATTTAATTAGTACCCTAAGAAATTAAATAAACTATATAACAAAGGCCTAATATGTTGTTCTTTACGCTAAATGAAAATGGTAGAGCCAAGGAAATGAATAGAGCAGTCAGTCCAGTAACTGATACAGTGGGCTAGAATTATAGATTGGCATGATGGGTGTGGCAAAAAAGGAAATTGTTGGCCAACATGGGGATGAGATCAGGCTGTTATTCTCTCTCACACCCATTGTATTGGTCTTCTAAGCCGAGGCTTGTACTGCTACTAGGGCAGTCAGGAGCTAAAAAGCTAGCTGTCATGTTCGTAATAACATACTGTAAGTAATTATCTTAATTTGCAACACTAGACATAGACCTGTGACAGTCTAGTGTCACCTAACCTGAACATCACACCCAGATATTCACAGCAAATTACATAAATATGCCTCTGGGACCGGTTTCATTATAGTGAACTTGAGCCAACAGGGGAGAATTGAAATACCTGCCTGCAACCGTTTTACTCAATGTGAATTCCTAGAAACAAATATATGGAGCTTATCATCCAAGATGCTTGGGAAACAAAATCAATTAGACATTATGAAGAGTGGAACTTAAACCTATTAGTCACAATATAAGAAACAATAAGAGATTGGTAGTACTCTAGATAAAACATAGCACAAAAACATAAAAAGTTGTATGGGAGGACATAGGCCTGCCTTGTCTCCTTAACAATTTACTGAAGGTAGGTCCTTAACTAGGCTTTAACCAAATGTATCCACATTAAACCATTCAGCTAGTTATTCTTTCCTTGAAGTATTTATTTCACTACAACATCAAAGGTGCAGGCTGTATTATCAAAACAGTTTTCTTTGAGAGCATTTTTACAACACAGAACAAACTGTAATGATCAAAACAGACGAGTCAAAAAAGTAGGCTAGACCTAGCCAATTTTACGTAGATGTAAATGCAATGGAAATTTAGACACACTCTTCTTCCTGACAAGCTGAGGGTAGTGGAGAAGAGATAAGGATGGGTGTGCTGAGCGCTCTAAAAAGTAGATCAATAAGTTTTCAATTGTTTGCAGACTAAACAACAATTTATCTTTTGGAAACTTAGAATTTGCAAGATTGATTAATGAGCTGGGATTAAAATTTTGCAACCATGTGGCATAAGGTCAATTGCTGTGTCAATTTTTTACCAGTATGCTAATTGTAAACAAAGACAATTTCACAATAGCCTATAGAACCCATTACAGATTTCACATAATTCCCCACAACATTGACTTATGTAGTAGGATACTGAAGTGTGGTCTCAATAAACGAATGTGAACTTTGAGATTAGGCCCATATGTATGCAAATAAATATGGAACATGCTACCTATGATGATATAGCCTTCAAGCTGAGTTGCCTGCATATAGTATGCCTATGTTTCCAAGTTTAAGTGGTTTCTGTTGCTTACAGTTAAGACTCCATCATGTGTATTATGGATCAGCTTCAAAGAAATCTATGTTTTACTCAGACAGGCCAAGGATCTAGAGTAGTTTTTATATCTGGTGCACATTTGTTTCCCTAGTACTTCACCATGTGATTAATCAATGTGACCGTCGACTAGACTGAGGCTGACCAGAGCATCACCCAAATCACAGTCCTATTCAACATCTCAATAAGAGCTAAGTTGAAGAGATCTTGAAACTATATAATTTGTATCTTGTAATCACTCTCTTTCTAACAGGCCATAAACACAATTTACACCTAATTATTACCAATACCAAATGATGCCAGGCTCCAAATATTCCCTAAACTCAAATTATTTAACTTTGGTTCTAAAATAAAACTAATTGCTATACCTGTCTAGCTACAGTAAAGGCCTAATGGATGGATGATTGATACATTGCTGAATTAGTGATATCGATTATTCCAGCACAGTCTTTGCTCTAAAAAATTTAGCTTTCTTTAAAGCGAATCTTCTGAATGCAGACTAAGTACAGTAGGTTGTATGAATGGGACAACAGTCCCAGTAAGAATGAATAGCAATTTGTAGTCCCAGTAGTCAGAGAAGCAGTGTGTGATCAGGTGGTCTGCTGGGCTCTGGTAATTAACAACCTCAGCCAAATCCAGCCAGGCATGACCAGCAAATTAACATGCAGCAGCTCTCACACTCTTCTCCACAGATCTGCTCAATGGGCAGAAAAACCAATGCGGAGCCTACTCTGAAAATAGCCAAGGCCAGAGGTTGTCCTTTCAAGAACAGTATCAACAACAACAACAGGACAAAAGTGTTTTGGTTTGACATATGTTTAAAATTAAGAAAAAGTTTAAAAAGTTAAATAAACACATTATGCCAAATAGGAAATATTCTAAACAGTGTGCTTGTTAGTGAATAGGCCTTCTATTTAATAATAAAATAAAATAAATACAAAATAGTCTAATTCAGAAATTGTTTAATTTACAAACACTCACACCACAAAGTATAACTATAAACCCATGCGGTTCAGCATCCCATTTGTCAACACAGCTTCCTGACCAAAGAGGAACTGGCAGCAACAGGAGGAAATCCTTCCTTGGTTTGAAACGCAGCAGTTGAAGTGGGGTAGTGAAAGGACAAAAACGTGTAGGCAAGGCCTTTCTATCAGCCACTGGACAAACGAGCTTCCTTATCTTTTAACACACAAGTAAAAGAAAAACACAGGAGGTGAAACAGACGGTTGACCTTTATATAAGCCTTCGTACTGTTGAATTTGAATGTGCCGTGACAGCAAAACATTGCAAGATCTAACAATGAAATAGACCTTGGGCAACCTTGTGCACTGCTCTGTAATAGGGAATAATACGTTTCAAATGTCAACCAGTCTTGTTGCTTTGAACCAACATTAGAATAGTATGATAGTGCCTTTAGACAATAACTTGCAGTGCATCATTGATGTTGTCAATATCCACTTGACAAAGCATGTAGTCTACACCTAAACTGACACACTGAGGGAACTTTTATGAAAAAATCATGTGTCAAAAAAGTAGGCTCTCTCAAGTCCCAGTCTTAAAGTCTTGGACTATTTTAGTTGTAGAGATCTACAATAATTTCCTTCAAAAACTATAGCTCTCCCCCTCCAATAAAATAAGGTTAACAACAAAAGTCAGTTGAAAAATGTAAATCCATTGACTTGACATTACAGAAGGGAAAAGGTTAGCCCAATACCAATTGCAAGCAATAATGTTTTACCTTTTTGTTTTAACCCGCATACTTCACCAAGCTTTGAACTTCGACTATAGTACTAGTATACGAAGTGCAAGTATCGTTGAGTACGAATCAGAGATGCCTGATAAAGAAACGTACCTGCCTCTTAGCGTACTAGCAGGCGATCAGCAACGAACTACTTCCAAACTACAAGCTATGCCTCCCTATTTTACTCTATTATATGGAATATTGAAATGGCTGTTGCTGTCTAGCATGATAAAGTGACTTAAGATAATAACAGCCTTAACGGCGTAGTTTTCGTGCCAGGAAGCTAACTTGACCAAGCTAGTTAGCCAAAGCGGGCAAGCGTTCAATGGGTGCCAAGACTTCAGCTACCACTGCTCATGCTAACTAGCTTGGTATTTACAAAGTAAAAAAAAATTGAAATTTGTGAAATGAACATGGCATGGACAATTTATGATTGGCTAACGTTAGGTAACCTGACAAGAGTTGCGGAATGACAGAGAGAAATAGAAAAGGGTAAGCTAGCTAACGTTAGCTAGATAGTTAGCCTGATAGCTTATAGAGTGCAGGCAGAGCCCAGACACTGGCTAACGTTAGCTAGCGCGAGCTCAATGTGGCATAAAAGCTCGATGACAATTCATTCACCTAACAGTGACCGGAGGTGTTTCAGCCTGGTCAATACATCCTTCTTTGGGTCCAGAACTTTCTGTGTAGATTTCTTGACGTCTCCATGGCCCCTTCGAGCGAACATTCCGCTATAAAATGCAATTATTTAACCTAAAATTACCTCTTCTTTACCATTCAGTAAGCCTCCTATAGTATGTGACAATGTCACTTTCCTCAACAGACTATGCTTGCACGGTAAACATACGTCGCCCTCTAGTCCCTCCTGTTTTTCGTGGGTGTGTAAACACGGAAGCACAGCGAGGATGAGGTGGTTGTCTTTGTAGCCACACCTCCTTGTTTACAATTACAATGTGCACTCTGGCTGATGTCATTTGACTGCCTATTGATTTTAGGCAAAGGTTTAGAGCTTGAATAATCCTAAATATTTTTTCTTTAAACAAAAATCAAAGTTGTTTTTGCAACAACCACTGCACTCTACCGTTTGAAGCTAACAATGAGGAACATTCATTGTGTATTCGACCTTGCAATTTGATCAACCACTGAAAACAGCTGAAACATACATTTTGAAGAGCACATACTCCAGACTACTTTGGCCAGGTGAGAGTTTAATGAAAAAAGGACACTGGCAAGGAAAGCAACACTTGTGGGACAAATCTAATAGAAGGTTCAAGGTTTTGATAGATCCTCAATCTTGTATCGAAAAGAGCCTGATAATGTGAAAGTATATTTTAAAACAATATGTATTGAGACTGAACCACATCATAACATAGCTAATAATTCCAAGGTCTTAAGAACTTGTTCTATATAAAATTATGTATAAGATGATATGGAGTAGCACTTGACTCCAAAGTGACATCTGGTGTGCAAAAATGGTAATGTATTTCGAGTAATGTGTACTACATTTTCCAAATGTATTAACAAATAAAACATTTCAGACCAGCTATGCAAAGACCAATTTGATTGTGCTAAGACTTTTCTATTGTATATGAGGAAGTTTCTGAAGTTTTTACGGATCATACGCAACAAAGAATAAAACAAAACAAAATATATTTAATGTGTAGATGTATTTGATTGTATTTAGACAAAACAACTTCTTCCTATAGCAGTACAGGAAAATGTATTAAGTGAAAAGTCAAAAGTTTTGTAAGGTTAAAGAATTTAAATAAAATAATTGAACCTAATCCAATGAATTTGCATATTTTATTATAGTTACTTTTTAAACAATATGTTGTTGTTAAGAAAACATAATTAAATTATTTAAAGGTACACATTTCTGACGCAAAATGTAGCCTACAATGATTTACTTCATGTCTAATAATGTGCGCATGGACAAGTTATCAACCAGGTGATGGCACCTAAAAAAAATATACTCCAATTCCCGAGCCAGTCCTGCTTCTCACATTAAACTGTAGAAGAACTAAAATATAAAAACAAATAACGTAGAAAACTTACACGTAATTAAACTTTCTAAACATCTTTGCAGTGCCATAAAAAAAAAACATTTGGGTTTAACCTTGTTATATTTCACAACTTCTAGATACCACCTTGCGATCTAAATGTTGAACATAGGCTAATAATAATACCTCAAATTTCTAATTGTAATGAAGTAGATTATATATTAGAACTTAAGCGTCCAGGAACCAGAACTTACTATGCATTTCGTTACTGCTCAATGCAATAACTGACTTGATGTAAACAAAGGACACACGAGACAAAAGTAGGAGTACAACTATATCGGTCTATATCACTTGCAGAAGAAAAAACAAAACAAAAAACACTTATTTCATCATAGATTTCATCACTTATTATATCATAGATTTTAACATCAAATTGACTTGAGTTCCTCTTGAAGTCTTGCTAATGCAAAAATAGTTTTGGCTTGACTAAAATCATAGATTTTCCAATATGATAGAATTTTATCTAAATCAGATCTGTATGTTTTCTATTAATATGTAATATCCAGACACATTCATAATTCAGTGTTTTCTTTCAATTCATTAGAAATATAAATATTATGTCAGACTTGACAGCATCGAAAAATAATTGAGATTCACCAGAGTGTGGCACTGCAGCACCACAAATGCAGAGTGCGCATATCATCTTCAGGCAGGCCTATGAAACCCATACAGGCTTTGAAAAGCACTTCTCTGCACAAAATTGTTCTTATAAAGAGCTAGGAAATACTTGACTTTTCTCCTTGTATGGTTATGGATTTCTTTTTTGAACATGTAAGTACTATTAAAGCCAATGCCCCATTAAAGTACATTAAGTGAGGCAGTCAGTGACACAATTATTCATCCAGTGACTAGAAAGACCCATTTTTGAAATACATATTTGGCCATGCAGAACCTTATAGAAAGACGAAAATATCAAAAGAAGTCAGGGCGACATGAAAATAGACAAGTAACCAGCCTTCTGTCGAGACCATCCGCTAATATGGTTCTCTCAATTAAAACATTTGAAAACATGCATGACTAAACTAGGCCTATTAGACATCGAGGTTCCGGTTTTAATTGAATTTCAATGGTGTAGGAATTTTTTACAACAATGTAGTGGGATTAAAATTGTTAGCCTGATAATTAGCTATAAAGAAAGCCAAATTAATTTAACAATAGGGTTAGTGTATTAAAACGACACATAAAATGAAACAATTATAGCCCATCAGACTTGACCGTGACTTCTGATATAAAATAAATGAAATAGCCTGGTACATATTCGTAAATAATTCGCGCTCAATTCTTTGGTCTTTTTACGGTCGTTTGCATGAAAACCACCATTCCTATGTGAAACAATTTATATTTATCTATTCTGATTTTAGGAAATAATATTTAGAAATGATTATTGTTATTGCTGGACACTAACTTACGTTTTGAAATGTATTTTAATTTCTAATAAAATGTACTGTCATCATCAAATGAGTTATTGTAAATTGGATTTTCTTGTAGACAACTGGATTTCACACATCACATTCAAATGTGGCTGAAATAGAACAGGTTGTGCAAACACAAGGAAGCCTAACCCACCAGGTGTCGTCGAGGGGCCCTTGAGTATCAAGTTTAGAGGTTCATTCAATACCAAGCCCACACTATATTGCACATCTAGATGTTTTGTATTTCAGCACATAATGCAGCATGCCAGACATGGTCACTTACAGTCTCCTTGATTGCTATTTTTAGAATATAAATTGGTCCATTACTGTGCATATTGTGAAGGTACAGTATGAATCTTTTTTTAACCGGTGTCTCCCATACATTCTGCACTACAAGCACATATCCTTAAAGGTTAAATGGGCGTACACTCTGAAGTAATTAAAACAAGCACATTATAAGGCATTATGTGGAGTTTCACATCAGACATGTGGAACTATACCTGCAGTAACACTTCATTATAACTACCTTGACAGCATGTACTATCTACTCCGATAATCTTCTGTGAAATTAATAAGCACAGGAGAACTAAACCAGTAATATGTGCAAAAAAGGACTATTTTTGCTGTATGCATGACAGGGTCTCTATCTTGAATGCATGATCCATGCTGAAAAACAGTTTCTCAGTGTTCTTCCCCCCTTAATCTGATTCCAATTTAACTTATGGTCTGACACTGCACCAGCAAGCGAGGGGGCTTTTAATTGAAACGCCTTTTCTTTAATTGGATCGGGTATAGATGTAGAATTATTTTCGGAATGAGAATACTCTATCTTCTGGGTCTGAAACTGAGTGGTTCCCACTGTCTGTCAGTTGAGGAGCTAAGTTGATGTACACATTAGTGTTCTTTCTTTAATAAAATTACTTTCCTAAATTTAAAGATACATTGCTCCTTCTTTAGCTTTGCATTACAAAGACAGACACATTAATAAGACATTATCTGACATATAATTTGTGGTTTTGAACAGGATAGTGCAATGATAGGAGTCAATGCCCTTATTAAAACTGTCACCGTTTCACCAGTGACTTTGGTGATATTTTCTCCATCTTTACTATGATTTCCAGTCATAGTTCCCATGATAGAATTTGCCATTTGGCCTTCGTATATTATGTGCTATCCGTTCTTCATGTCCATGATATCGCTGTTGAACTCAAGGTTGGGAAATGTCATGTCCAGTAAATATATGGGAAGACGGGAACAATGATCTTCCCTTACCTCATGCATGGTTGCACTCTACTCACCTTACTGATACAGTTAGGACCTTGCACATGCAATGTGGGGGCAGGGGCTATAAAAAAAGATGGGAATTTCTGTCAATAAAAACACCCCTTTTGATAACAAAAAAACGGCCAAAGAGGGCCCTTTCTGACCAGCAGGGCAGTGAGGCAGGGGCTCGAGCCCCATGGGCACATGCCTGGATAGTCAGTACAGAGTTGTCTCCATTTCTCTTTCAAGGCCCGTGTCAGCCATGTAAAGTGCCTGTGCTCTCCCACCTCTAAAGCACAACCCCATCAGGGTAGCCTGGTAACTCATCTTCCTTAGTGATTGGTTCACAGGCTTTGTGAATGCCCCTGTCTTCCATAGCCAGCTGCCCTCTGCCAAATAAGCCTGGTTCTACCTGTGTGTGATTGCATCAGCAGGTGCCTTGTACACTTAAAGACAATGTGTTGAAACCATAATTTATACATGTCAACCTTCTGTGTTGAGTTTAGAACAATGTTTTGAAATTTAAACATGATGACAACTTTGTGCATTAGATACTTTTTTTATAATGTTGTCTTTATACAGACTTAAGGACATGTTACCTTCATTGGATAGGGTGTGTTTGTGTATATGTATTTGAGCTTGCATGTTTGCGTATTTTAATGTGTAATTTGTCGTTGCAGGATCATTCGTACATTTGTGTATGTATGTGTGTCTGTGTATGCCTGTAAATGTGTGTATGAACTAAGCTACCACTATTCCTTGTCAAATCCACAGGGGTGTGAAATAACAAGCACAAAAGGGATTTTACTCGGTACAGCATTGAACGGTACAGCATTTACTAGGCTAAAAAAAAAATTTTGGGTGAGAAAACATCTATATGCATTTTCATCATCAGTTTACTTTGTTTGCAACTTTGTATTCACATCTATTCCCTTTCAATTAAACAGAATTGTTATTATGGCTGTTCCCACGGGGCTAACTAGGTATGTGTTGGTTTGGCCTGTGTTGGCCTTCCCTGTCGAGCAAAACCTGTTTTATCGCTGTTATCAATGGCCACCGATGCTTCGCTGCAAAGACAAACAGCCCCTTATACAGCTTATTGGAGATTGATTTGCGGACAGGAAATCAATGTTGGTTTTCCCATGAGCAGCTATTTAGTTCGACACTTTTCATGTTAGAACATGGGACAGATTATTTGATGTGTTGATTTTTATCTGTTGAAATGCATGAGAGACACATGAGAACAGAAAGCGTCAAAAGGGAAGGTGGAGAGGTTAACACACATGCATCACAAGTTATTCTAATGATACACCACACCCTCACCATACCCTCACCAAACCACGCTCATAAAAAAATGAAAGAAAGTATAATTTGTAACAATACATACTGCATGGACAATATGGTATAGTGAATAACTATTTTAAAATAACCTTAATATCAATGATATTATGGTATTTCACTGGATCGTCTTTACACTGGGTCAAGGAAGGTATGTTGCAAGTGGATTCATAACTTAAGTGCTGCGCCAGAATGCAGTTTTCTAAAATGGCCCTGACTCAATTGGTCTCCCACTGCAAATTCAAAACATTCAATAAAACGAAAAATAGGATGAAAAATCAAAAATGTCCAATCCTGTTCCATAACCTGTGAGAGTGACACTTGGGAATTTCCACTGTGGACAAGGTGGCAGTACAAACACTGATAGTCAGGGGAGAATAAAGGACCTGCTCATGACAAACTTTCTGGAAATGTCAGCCTTTCATGCTGTTGAGAAGACCTATTTCATATCTATTACAGCAGGCATTCTGCAACCGATATTTCAGATTTCAGTCCTCCCCGCGCCGCAAATCCTCTGCCAATCTTCCGCCCTTAAGAATCTCTGCCAGCCCCCAACGCATTATTCCCTCTACCTCCCTCTCTAACGCTTTTGATGTGACAGAACAAACCGCGACCTATTAGGATTAAGGCTTTGAAAAGATCTTTGAAGCTGCTCAAGGTTTCTTTAAACTGGGAACTGACAATATGAGCTGTGTGGCAGCAGATGCTGAATGGAGTGATTGCAAGTCTTCTTTGGCGAGGTCTGCTGTCACCCCCCTTCGTACACATATACACGCAAGCACACACACTCACACACACACAATCACACACTCACACACACAAACACAAGCACAAGTGCTACCCCAACCCTAAGGCATTGGCGCTATAGCGTACAAATAAAAAGTGGATTTCATTCAGTGCTGTATTTCTTTTGTGCAGGATGATCAGCAATATTTTGGTTCAAAGCCATTGCTTTAAATGAACTATTAAAAATGCCAGACAATCACTGGCATATTTGTTTCTAATGATTTTATTTTGTTTGGGACACTGCCATGTCAAAAGAGTCAGAGGCTGCAGACTGCTGAAATGTGAAGGACGGGGAGAAACACACAGGGGATTTGGGATGCATTGAAAGATGCTCAAAAAAAAAAAGAAATGAAAAGGATAAGTCGTGATTGAATCTTTATATCTGTGTGCGTGCACATGAATGAGCGCCTGTGTTTTCATAACATATATTAGTAAATTGTGGGAGCTGGAAAATTAAAGGGGATCAAGGTTGCTGACTTTTCATTGCAAAACTCCTCAAATACTGTAAAGGACTGCATACAGGGTGCATTTTAATTTAAAGACACTTCTTTCATGTATTATTTTATTGGTCTGAACGGTGATTGTTTTGATTTGATAGGATGTCTTGCACAATCGCAAATCAAGAACACTGAATAACTGACCCACACAGATCGTCACATATTTCCCACCATCAAAAATGCATTTAGCATCCTTTCATCTAATCACCCCTCTGCAAATCCCTTATCATTGCTACTGTAGACTCCCTAAGGTAGTCAGAGACAGACGTCATATATTAAATATTCAAACTGAAGATTCCTGGAAAGATTTATCAGTGCATGTTCAGTCGATCCTATTTAGATATTCTCCCTCTGTTTTGTGTGGTATCTAGGGTTAAATATGCCGGTGGTGTGGGGTGTCAGTGAAAGACAGGGACACCAGATAGGAGGGCTCTGAGAAATGAAGCCATGGGGCAGGCAGGCAGGCAGGCTGGAGCCTTCCTCTGTGGTGCTCCTTGGTACGGCGACAGGGAGACAAGGTCTCAGGGAGCTGCCACCATAGAGCACATATTGATCTACTATTGCATCTTATCTCTCTGCCTCTAGATTAAAATGCTCAACACTGTCTCCCTCGTCTGGGCTGAAGGCCTTTCTATCCCTGAGTGGAGTATTTCTAATCTCCCGTGAAGGAGCTACGGCCTATCACCAGCAGTCTGCAAGTCTTCGCAGAACAGCACTTGGAAATTAACCCGCTTGTAAAAAGCTCCCTATCTGTAGAATTTATTAAATGATAATTGGGTTTAATCTTCTTCTACCGATGGGGTTGTTTTTCTTTTGGAAAATAGTTTGTCTGTGAGCTGTTGGACATTCTCCACTCTGTCTCCCTTCCCCAGGCAGTGTTATCATAATCCAAACAATTGGCTGTTGTTACTGTATATTTCCTCTTGTGGGAACTGGCCTTGGATCAGATCTTCCCGGACGTGTTGTTTCATGTCCTGTCCAAACAAGCGGGGATGGCAGACAAAAGGCCTGAGAATAAAGAGCATAGAGCCCAGCCAGACAGACGGACGAGCCCCAGGCGCTAGAGCTTTGACTTTGGCCAAACAAACATTTGTTTTTCAGAGTGTTTTATAGTGTGCTGGATTATGGCGGATGCAGACCAAAACTCCTCCCTCCTCCACCCCCCAACAGCCCCCGGGTCCCATCAAACGGTGCATTGAGGAGAGGGTCGCACCTGTTTGGGCAGTGCAGAGGACCATCCCGGGATGATATTGAACAGGGCTTTGTGGGTATCAGAGCCACAACAAAACTGTTAGCCAGGGCTCATTCATCTTTGATGTCCATTGATGGGGAAACTGGTGGGCCACGACAGAGTATTGTTTCCCCTAAGTGGGGCCCATTGATGGCTAGAAAGCCACGTTTGTTTTCTGCCTCAGACGGGTGGAGCTTATTTTTAAAGACTCGATGGTGCATTTAACCCGTCGAAAACACTTGGCTTGTGGAGCGCTTGCCTACCATTGACTCAAGACTGTCTTTGCCCCTCCTCAACTGCAAATAAACAAATATAAAATGGTAATCACTGCTGAATGGCTAGTGCTGGTGCACATGGTTGTATTGTGAACTGGTGGACGTTTCCAGATCTTACTGTGAGAAATCAAGATTCAGAGAGAGGGGCATTTGACTGCCGTGGTGTCTGCTTCCTGGCTATCTGGCCCTCGATGCACCACTCCACTCTCTTTTGTCAGTAAACCTGGATAGCTTCCATAAAGCCTGCTTCTCCTGCCATTGTTCGGCTAATCATATCCTCTCCAATAATTTCAGGATGTGACAAGATAAGATAGGGAATATTAATGTGTTATCGCCTCATCTTAAATTATGAAAAAAAAATGTGGAGGTAAAAGCAGCCAGGAGGAAATGGAAATCAATTTGTCGAGGTTCTATTTAGCATGCATGCTTGAAAAGAAAATAGTAATTTGTCGGGTTATCTACCACAAATCCTATTAGAATTAGGTTAATTTAGTGGCAAGGATTTTCAAAAACCTCTTCATATCATTGCATCAGCTGATGCTTTTAAGTGCTCTCTATTTGTGGGGTGTAAATGTTCAAAATGAATAATCTCATTCTTGATACAGTATCTCCCTGATTTATAACCAACACAAAAATTACAGAATTATCACTACTAAAAGAAATAATACGAATATCTCTGTATTATTTTTGCAAATAAATTGATGGGTCACAATATCCCGGAAGGGAAATAGCAATTGCATTTATTTGTTTTACTTATAATGTGTTTTTGTTCCAGGCTATTGCCCACAGGCATGTGCTGAATATTTCTGTATTTGTGCATTTAAGCTTAAGTTGCTGTCACCTAAACAGTTTAATATCTTAAAGGTAAGAATACAGCAACTTCTGACTAGGATGCCAATTAGATTTAAATTGTTTTGTTTCAGTTTTTTTTATTATTATACAAATGTTATTTATGTGTCATTGTATCAGGAAATTATAATTGTCTAAACCACAATCCATTAGTATAGTGATTTTTTTTTTCAAGGTGACAGGCGTAATACAACCAGCCATTCTACACTAAAGGTGGTCTTTGTGGTATCCATGTCTTGGTAGCAATCTTAAATAATTTAGCACTTGAAGCAAACCCGTATTTCTGCCGAGGTGCAGGAGAGTTTTATCCAGCGTTCACACCGTAGAGGTGTGTCCTCATCTATCTGTGAGAGAGCTAGAGAGAGAGAAAGATAGATGAGCTCTTTTGTCTCCTCCCCTCTCTGACTGGTAGTGTTTGACTTCCCCAGCCAGGAGTGGGTAATTCAGGAGCCCTGTGTGAGGTTGTTAGATCAGTGAGGCCCAAGACAGCACCATTCTTTGCAGACCCTTGACAGCAAATATGTGGTAATGATATTGTCTCCTGCTGAGTAATAACACACAATTCCGACTGCCACATACAGCAGTCGACGGGGGAAAATGGAGGGGAGAAAAAAAGAATTACACTGAAGCACTGGAGGAAAATGACAGGAGAAATGTCCTCAACCTTAAGTGCCATATTGGAAAAATTCACTCCTGCAGCACACTCTGTGGCCATCCAATACAGGTTCTATTGGAGAAGCTCGCTATTGCACAAATATAGAATATTATACAGCCGCATGCATTTGACATGTATATCAATTTTTTTACAAATATTCAATGGCCCTACTTGTGTTGCAATGATCACGAACTGCGCATTACTACCTTAGTAGCCTACATGTAACATTAACAACAGTGTTACCTTTATTTTTGTCTTTATTTTGTCCTCAAATTACCCTTTTTTGCAAACACTACAAAATTGGACAGGCACCGCCATTTTAAGCATGGTTTAAGCATCAATCCTTGTATCCAACATTTTCCCACCACCAAGACCTTCCATTGTTACAGAGAACATAGTGGCAGGTTCAACCTTGACCTCCATGTTGCTACAGTTGCAACACTGCTTGTAACTGTCAACACCATCCATCATGGACCAATCGGGGCTGGGGCTAGTGTTTGGTACCCCCGCTGTACTGTGAAATTGTGGCATGTGATCCTTAATGTGTGTGAAGTAGACAAGGCCTTGACACAATGCTCGCAGCCTCAGGGGGCCTCCTCTGGCACAGTCTATTAGCTTCCCGCTGTGCCTCAGGCTGCCTGGACTTATTCCCAGGGATAAGTTGGGATAATAGTGTTATACGCATGCCTCCGAGACACAGGCTAAAGCCTCCGCAAACTCAGAGCCCACTGTCAATCAAAGTCATAGTGGGTAAAAGGACATATTAAATACAGAAAATACTCATTGGTCTGTTTTCACAATGAAGTTAGCTTGCTATACTGCTTATTCCGGTGGGGATAAATAATCACGTGTCACTGAGGGTCAACCAGCCAGCATCCACAAATGATATAAAGATCCATTCTCTGGGGGAATGCAGCCCTTGTCACTATATCAGAATTTATATTTTCCCCTGCTTACATCCATTGGTACTGTCCATGATCTGGGATCCCCACCATGGCAGCCTGCGCAGATAAAAGCCTGTCCTCATTCAGAGAATGTGGCATAGGGATTTTTATTTAAAAATTTTTTAGCAGTGTAAAAGGTAGCTTGATAATCTGTGTTTGGGAGAAAAGAGTTGATCACTTAAAGAGTGGAATTCATAACCCACCCCTCCCAATCCCCCAGCCCATGAGCTGAACCAGGTATTCAAATGGGTTCAATCTCCGGTGCTCAGATTTGCATAACACAGACAGATGACCTCAAATGATTGAATTGTTGAAAGAAAAAAAGGAAAAAGAATTTTGTCCACATTATTCATTTCAGCCTTTGAAATAATTACGGAATTAACCTTTTCCTCTTTGGGGACAGTCTTACAAACCTTCTTTATCTGAATGAATTTGATGTCCTGCTCTCTGTTTTAAAAACACAACTTTTCTGTTGTATATAAATATATTTTCTATAATCTCAAGAAGGCCAATATTTATATTCATCCTGCCTCCTATCACGCAATTGGGCGACATCAGGGAGCTGGACTTCAGGGCTAAGCTCCGCCCAACCGGCTTGTTTTGTTATCTGTCAGTGATGTAACACTAATGCCACCACACATTCCCTGTGACTGGCAGTGGCCACTATAAAGTCGAAACACTGCGGGAGGGGAAAAAGCAATTTCATGGTTCATTCTGTGGGTAATGCACTGCTGTAATCTTTTGAGAGCCCTGTCTTTTTGTTTAAGTTTCATAGAATAAAGGGATGAACTATCTAAGAGCCCAGTCCAATTAATCACTGGGTTAAAATGTGAAGGGAGGGCAGCCCTCAGGAAGAGGCCCAGGTAACTCTAGTGAGATTTTCAAGGATGAATGTGGGTGTATGTGTGTGTTTAAAGTGTGTGTGTGTGTGTGTGTGTGTGTGTGTGTGTGTGTTTGTGTGTGTGTGTGTCTGTGTGAGAGAGAGAGAGACCAATAGAGAAACGGAGAGAGAGGGAGAATAAATACCATATTTAACAGAAATATAAAATGTCACCTTTTTGGATTAAAGCAAGCCTCTTTGTAGTTATTCTGCTTTTAGTGTTTATGTTTAAGGGTAACAGTGTTAACTTGCTCAGTGCACAGATTAGTGTGCATCGGGTCCATGTGTTCACTGTGTTTATGTTCACTTCTATGGTGCAGCAGGTTTGTTTTTGCACCATGCTTTTGCCGTCAGGTAAGCCTCTCTAATTGCCCGGAGATGCATTAGCTGTCGGCCACCTCTCCCTCTCTTTGTTTTTCTTCTCAGTGCCAGTCTGGGGGCCAAAAGACAATCAGACCATAAGGGTCATTTTCTGCAAGAGCTCATCTCCCTTCTCCAAGCTTACTGTTGACAGCCTCACGCTCGGCGGGAGCGTTAAATTAACACTTGACGTCTGCAAGGCTCAGCCCTGATGAAGCACCAGAGGGTAAAACCTGTCGGAAAACAAACACTTCATCATTTTCACTTCAATTCGTTCCCCAATATAGAGATACACTCACCTGGAGGGCTGCAGAGCTTTGGGTCGCTCCGATTACTGTCTACAATCTGCTCCACACCCCCATCTGTATAGAGGGAATGGAGCTGCCCTATGCATAGAGGCAAGAGGGTTAGACCAAGGAAGACACAGAGGGGTGGGGAATTCATCACCCACGTAAAGAAAACTGGTAATCATGCAGTGTGTTGCAGGATAAGGCTTCAGGGGGCAACTGATCCCCTGACACCTTTTGTGTTTATCCCATTTAGTCATCCACAGAGTAAGTCTCCCTTAGCTGTGAGAAACCAGAGCTTAGTGTTATGCCTTACTTTTTAAAATGTATTGGTTGAAAACTGTTTGTAGCGTTCGTGTGAGTGTGTGTGTGTTTGTGTTAATGCCTGGAGAGAATTCGTTTTTTTGGTCTATGTTTGTCTTCCAAGAAAAATTTTTTTTCTGGTTTAAAAAAGTAGTGCAAAAGAATGTTTCCTCTTTCTGACTCTATTCATCTCTGTTCTCCCATTAGAATGTTAATCATTTGTTTCCTGCGCAAACCAACAGCCCTCATAATTATTCCTCACTGGGGATAAGCACAATGCATGAGCTCCGACATTGTACAGCAGTGTGATACTATTTAAAGCATACTTCAGACATAGTTCCCCTAGCGAGTTCCCAATAGCGCAATGTCTCTTGTATTATTTGCTTTATCTCTTTGTTATGTGAGAGTTTATTTGTTTACATGAGAGGGATTGGAGGTTTGGTGATCTGAGCAAATTGCAGGAGAAAGTACTTCAGATGGGAATGACAGTAATTAGCATGCTCTTACATGTGGAACGCTCTCCTAATGTTTTTGTTTACGTGGGGCGGCTGATCTGTGACACGGTGCGGGGGAGGCCCACAGGCAGGTTAAAATCACTTGTCATGCCAGAGATCATCATTATGAGATTACAATTGGTAAGTGTTGAGGAACAATCATAAGCCAGCTCCAGGTAGGCACTCCACAATCAGGGTGTGGGTATTTTTGTTGTGTAATTTCGTGTTGAAGAGTAGGTTTTTCAGAGTGGATAATTTGCCTATGTGTGTGTATTCGAGTATCTGGTATCCGTTTTTGTTAGAGAACTGTCCTGGCATCTTTGCGTCTACATTTAGTTTTAAAATGAACTTTATGTTATTTGTTCATTCAGGTGTATTACTGAAGAGAAATATGCCTGTCTCTCCGTTAGTTAACCACAGTATCTAGAGATTATATTTCACTGAAAGATAATACCCAGGTAAATTAAGAATTCTATTTAATTCATTCTCGCATCTCCATTTCACATCATGAAACAATTGAGATCTTATCGTGGATTAGAGTAGGGATCTTACCCCTAATTTAAATAATGCACATCTACCAGGCACAGCTTAAGCATCCTTGGTTATTAAACATGATATTCTGACAAAAAAGAGAGAAACAATTAAGCCCCTCAGACAGGAGACTGTGTGATAGAATTCATCACATTTGCAAAAGAACTTGACTAACCTTCGGGGGGAAACATTGACTTTAAGAGTCCTTCAGGAAAATGGAAGAGGGAGCTTATGAGCAAAGATGAAGGGAAAGGATGACAGGGAAGGAGAAATAAAAACGGGCAATAGGAATAAGAGAGCTATGGTGGTGAATTGACTGTGTTCCTTAGTTGTATTTCTTAAGCATAGAACTCGTCCCTGTCTAACTCCCTCCCACCCATCTTTCCTGACCCCAAGAAAGCATTGCATTGGCTAAGCTCCAGCATCTGAAGTGGCAACACTTGAGTTGCTCAAAGTGACAACATCTCAACACAAACTGAGGGAGATGGAGGGGAAATAGAGAATCAACTCTCCACACTGAGCTACACCCACCCACATGCTGCCCCCAACCCGTCTTCCCTCGTCCCCCCTCCCGCCCATAAAGTTGCCACGCTGAGATGTGACACCTGACTCTACCTGAACAATGAGAAAGTTGCAATTAGAGATTAAGCAAGGTGATTTCCACTGATCCCACAAGTAAAAGATCATGGTGAAATGTTGACTGGGAATCTCTCTGTCCCTCCTCTGCTACGACCCACCATTGTTGGTCTTCCCTCTGTCTCCAGTTGCAGGTGCCTCCAAACAGAACTGGAAGCATGTAATCCCCCCAAATCCAACCTCTTCCGAGGAGTGTAAAACCAGGAATGCTGTGCGGGGGTCAATGGATTAGACAGAATTCATGGTGGTAGCTTGGCTTGAGAGGCGGAATTAGAGGAACAGGAAAAAGGGAGAGGAGGCTGGACTGGTTATGTATTAAAATGAGCTTACCAGGTGGTCCCCCTGAAAAGTGGACACAGTGTGTCAAGTAATCTGAAAAGCCCCTGGGTGTTGGTTGCTCATTGGCTGGGGGCCGGTAAAAAGGGAGAGAGAAAGCAAGTAAGAGACGGAGAGAGAAAGAGGGAGAGAGAATGGTGGATAGGGGGTTGGGGGAGGCTGGCCATGAAGGTGGCACTGATGTGGCCATTGAGGCCTCAGTGAAATGTCTGTCAGGCTTGGTTTACCACAATCACAGCAGTGATTAGGCCTCTTTTGATGACAGGTTTAGTTTTCTGTCCATTGGCAAGAAAGTGAGAATGGACAAGGGGGGAGGGAGGTATAGTGCAGAGGGTGGGATGTGATGGTAGACTTTGGGGGTGGGCCTTTGCGCACTGGTGCAAGAAAAGGGGAGGAGAAAGAGGGGGGGGACTCGAGGTGGCGAAAGAAGTAGGGTGTGTGTGTGTGTGTGTGTGTGTGTGTGTGTGTGTGTGCGGGGGGGGGCATATTAATGTCTTGCAGGGGGAGCTGCTACGTAATTTCCCAGCGGGTCGCAGGGTCAGGTTTGTATTTAGTTAGCGGTAATGATCTCGTTAGGGATCTGAATGGACCACCGTCTAAGCCCATTGAGGGGAGCGAGTGTGCCTCCCCATCCCCCTCCTCTTGCTGCCTTGTGTGGGCTTACACAGTCCATGAACTGTGATTAATGGACTTCCAGGGCTTAATAACTTGCAAAACAGTATTAAACAAGGGAGGCCCCAGGACAATCGGAGAGGCTTGCCAGGCGGAGTAGGAGGTGGTTGTAAACAGCGCCAGTAACAATTGCGATGCATGGAATTAAGTGAGATGGGCTGCTCACAATGCTACAGCTGGCTGGTGGCAGGGAGCCAGCCCTGGGAGAAAGATCCATTGGTGCTTCCAGGTGGCCCAGAACAGGCCAGGCCTTTTTAGTTGTGTAAGTGTTCAAAAAACGAGGGAGAGAAAGGCTACATTTGTGTGACGGGGGAGACGGTGAGAGGAAGCCATTGAGTAGAGACAAGAAAGAGATTAAAGAGCATAGAGAGTGATAAGCAGATAATGGGGGACACATTCAATGGAACAAGTAATCCTTGACATGTAAACACAAATATGTCGTCGTCTGTCCTCTGTGTTTAATTCAAAGCAGGATGCTTAACGTAGTACAGGAATACTTATTTATACTTAAACATCCCACACATACACAAACACACCCTGCAAAATTGTGTGTGCGTGTGTATGTGTGTGTGTGTGTGGGGGGGGGGTGGGGGGGTGTGGGGGGGTGGGGGTGGCTGTATCTGTGTCTGTTTATGCTATACACACACACACACACACACACACACACACACACACACGTGCAAAGACCACATAAAAACCGATATATACTGCTCCTGTCACCTCCCTCATCTTTGGGATCATATCCTTTTTCACCACCCTTGTGTCCTATTATCTAGATACAAATATATCCAGCATGGAGTCCTTAGTAGTGATTTGCGTAAGACCAACTTCCTCTTTACAAAAGAGCTTTGCTTTTTTCTTACAGCTCGGTGTGCATTTTCTGCCAGGGTAATGTAAAATTTGTAAACAAAAGCAATGGTAACCTCTTATGCCATAGGGAAAGCACTTTTTAATAGACATCACAGCTACATTGTGGTAATTTTTGACAATAATGGGTCTGCTACCTTCCTAATTGAAAGTATTAGATCATGGGGAAAAGGAAGTAATGTTTTCAAATAAAACATTTGAAAGTACTTTTCTTTACTACAATGGAAATTGAGTATCTACTTTTTCATATTTTTTTATAGTATCATTTTGAGTTTAATGGCTTGAACAGAGTTTATCTGGTGGACACCACCATAATAGCGTAATTTTAACAGTTGCAGCAAATAGGTGTTAGCATGAAACACCAAAATTGCACAGTGTGTGTTCAATTATAGGCAATTATGAGACAATTTAGGAAGAATTTGATTAGAGTATGAACAGATATTTCTCATCAAGCGTTTTGTGAGGTAAATGGTTTTTGGGCAAAAACAGACCCTATCCGTTTAATCTTAATTTCTACCAAAACAAAAGAAAGTGGAATCTGCCAATAAAAAAATTGATATAATATTTAATTTGGCCCATCTCATGTATACCTGCAAGTATATTACTGACACTTGTTAAATTAAAAAAATAATATTATCACTACACTTAATCAGATTTCTATAAAACAGTGAATAGTTTTATTACCATGTAAAATAAATCTTTCATATCTTTTAACAGATTTCCAAAAATGAAATTATTTTTATTTTATTTCAGAATTACATTCAACCAAATTGTGAGAGCAAAGTGAGTAAAGGAGTGGAATTATTTAGCATTCTTTACAATGTCTTGGCTTATCTTGACAGTGAATAAACTCATAATGACTGAGAAACAAAGAGGGGATGACACTCACTTTCCCATGATTCCTGGTCCAATTTTTTTCAAATATTTTTGCTCAATCCCTTCACCCAATCAGCAGCAAAGAGGTTATGCACTAGAACAGTCTGATCCACTCCCCAGTTTCAAGAGTCTGCTGTGCGTGTGTGTCTGTATGTATGTGTGTTTGTGGTGCGAATGTTTAACTCGTATAAGTTTGTGTCCACGGACATTCTACAATACAGTAAACAGTGTGCAAGAAACATAACTACACATTCTTCAATAGTATCATATTTTTTTTTCACTCTTGGAATATTATGCCTCTCTTTAGTCTATTTCCCCTCTAACAACAGCTGTCACCCCCATCTCTCTAGCAGAGTGTGGGTGCAGTGGGGGCCTGGCCCTGGCCAAGCCGAGAGGGATCCACTGCTGCGTTAAGCCTCTGACTCCCCACTCTCCCTCCCTCCTAGTGCCCCAACCTCTCCCTCCAGCCCCATCATGAATAATGGAACAGAGAAATACATTTATCTTTTAATAGCTGTGGCTCCCTGGCCGAGGCCGCTCCGTTTGGCTGAGGTCTGCCAGGGGGCAGGGCTGACGTTTCAGAAGTCCACGATTGTCTCTCTTCTATTTGAAGTTGTTCGCTTCTCAATGTCCTAGAGATGGGTAATCAGGCATGATTTGGTGGGTCAGGTCATCATCTGAAGGAGCGGTCATCTTCAAGATCGACCAAAATCACAATTTATTTAAAGCAACTACAGGCAACTTCTAACGGATTAGCAATACATTTCTGTTGATAGCATATTGTAAAAAAATTTTAAATTGCTGTTCAGATCAGTCCTCTATTAGTCTCAAGATTTAAGCTAATTGTGTCTGCCACAGGATACGATCTCCCGCAAAACTGTGACAAATTGCTTTATGGCAGGAAGTGCTTCACTAAATCAGGAAGAGATGCTCATACTTGGAGTATAGTCGTTGATCGGGCTAGCAGCTAGCGATACGCAGTGACCATGAGCATTCTGTTTTTTTTGCGACGGTTAGGGAATATAATTACACTAAGCAAACGATATGGGTCGGCAAAATCACCTCCTACAGATAAACTGCCTCTAGAAACTTCAAGTTATGTTTTTGGTTTTTATTTAGGCTTGGTTGTAAATACGTTTGTGATAAAGGGTTTAATTACATACCTTCTTGGCCTTAAAACATGTGCTAAGGTACTGAGGAATGATAGCAATTCGGTCTTGCTATTAATATTGTACTGCATACACTCTCTCTCTCTCTCTCTCTCTCTCTTTATCTGTCTCTCTCTCTCTCTCTCATAATTTGTGGAGATTTTATAATTGGTTTTACAAATTGTCTATGAAGCAATGGTAAGGGACGCATATTTAGCTGTAGATGTGCATTCAGCTGTTACACTAGAGTATTAAACCCACTTTGCCATTGATTCTTTTGAGGAACAGGAGCCTTGAGAAAGAAAATGCACTTATTGCAAGAATATGGGAAAAATGTGGGCTATATAGCTATTGTTCGTAACATTCTCAGCTAAAATCTATTCAGCAAGAGCCTTTGGAAACCATTGATGAATAGATATAGCTTACAAAAAGGCTTGAGAGAACTGACCATGAAACTTTAACAGTGTTCCCTTGAAGCTTATCAGGATATTAGAAAATTAACATGTGAAAACACACAAAACCCTTTATGTACCAATGAAACACAATAAATACTTTGTATTCACAGTATGAACTGTATGCATAAAATCAAAATGGTTATTAATTTAAACCTGATCTAACTTGAACGGAATAGCATTGATTTAAACCAATATGTGGGAATAAAGTAGCCTGACCTGTCTAATGAGGATTGTGTGTATATCTGTAGTCTATGATACCTGCACCATATCTGGGAGAAAGGCATAGTCCTGCTACCACCATGACCGTCTGTTTGGCTTGGACGATTACCAGCCTCGGCTACTCAAGTCTACCTGACAGCTGCAGAACAAAACAAGCAAGGAAACTGCTTATTAGTCGCTTTGGATGTAAAACAATCCCTATAGCTTGGACGGCTTCATGTGTGCCATGAATGTAGTAATATATTATTTACCGAACAAACATTATGAGTGATTAAATCAAAATCCATAACTGTATTGCTTGGACAGAAAAACACAACATAAAATTACTTTTTGCATAAATTAGTAGTTTAATTGAAATAATTTTGTCATAATCAATTTAGTTCTCAATATTGCATGATGTGCACAAGCGTATATCAAAACAATCCTAAATCAAACACATAATTATTTCTGAATTGGAAAATTACAAAGGTGCTTTGCCCTCAGCGGATAATACTGTAAACAAACACATACATACACAATTGAAACTATTCTGCAAAGTAGTTACTGGTTCAAGCATACATTTGTGCATTCCAGTCATTAATTTGCTTGCACACTTGCATGTGCACACGTTCACAGGCACATGCATGGAAAAATCCAAACGGAAGCACAGCTCTCATCCACTACCTCTTTATACCCTACCCCAGAATAGCCCCCGGCTCGAGCGGCCATGTAGTGCCCTGGTGGAGGGACGAAGATGGTGGATGCTGGCTTGCTGGGGATAGCTGGGGCTTGGCCAGGGACTCCACAGCTCCCTGCTCTGCTCTATGGGAGGCAGGGGAGCTGAAAGCACTATTTATCATCACTTGTGTGGGCAGCATCACCAAGGCAACGCTCAGGCTGGCAAATGCCACTGCTGGGAATACTAATGAGGCTCTTGGCAGGCGTGTGTTGGCGACAGAGGGGCCAGGGTACTGTGTGTGTGCGTGTGTGTGTGTGTTTGTGTATGGCTCTAGGAGGGCTACAGTAGAAGTAAGCAGTCCAAAGAAAATCAATTAAGTGTTTTGACAGTGTTGGCAACGCTGTAATCTTGGACACCACATTTTAAAATAAGAGTGAAATCTGTCTTTAATACCTCCTCTGCTTTCTCAACAACAAGAAACAAAAGAAAAAACAAGCATGCAGAAAAATAAATAAGCGACCACAGCCAAGCTTGACTAAGTCTCTGTCTCTACTTTCAGGGAGGGTACACTTCGAGTCTTCTATTCTATTCACTTTGAAAATGTTTGTCATTGACAAAGAGACAAATGGCTGAAAATAATTTATAGAAGATTCTGCATTGTTAAATGGCTGAAGAAACTATGATAATAATAAATAAATATATTTATACATATATATATGTATATATATGTACTGTATATATATATATATATATACTGTATATGTTTATTGTTATATGTATTTATATATAGTAGATCTCTTTGCTAGTCCCTGCTGGTATTCTAGAGGAAAATAGGAGAGTCAAATTGTCCAAAATGTTGTATCAGTTGTCCTAACTTACGTTTCAGCATCTAAATGGTCATGATTTTTTAACACGAATGTAGCTATTTATTTGCCTTGGCTTAACATAATTAAATAAACACACAGCAATCCTTAAATCCCCAGTGACTGAAACATTCACCTTAAAATGTAGATTTATTTTAATATATGTGTGTGGAGCCATCCTAATGCTTGGCCAGAGAGTTCAGACGAGTCATATATTGGGCTCACCTGTCTCCAGAAGTCATCATTAGCTCTCGGTCTTAACAACCGGGCATTCCCGTTTCGCCCTGACAGCCTCTCTCTTTCTGAAAACAATGCTATGAATAAATTGGGTTGGAGCATGCCTGCTCTGCTCATTGCCTCTTTATTGATTCAGCCACTTTGATTGAGCAGGGTCTAATCAATTCTTCAGTGACAAGATGCCACAGTAAAATCGTTCTCAAGCAAACCCTTCAAATGACTTGTCAAATAATTTGCCTCTTTACCAGCACTTGTTTGCTGGGAACGAGATGTGTTGAGCTTTCTGTGTCTATTAGTGGGGTTGTGCTCCTGGGATTTTTCTTGGGCTGCTAAGCGTAGGGAGGGTGAGAAAATGTGTGTGTGTGTGTGTGTGTGTGTGTCTGTGTGTGTGTGTGTTTGTGTGTGTGTGTGTGTGTGTAGTGGGAGAGATTGGAAACACTATGTTTGCTCATCCTTACAGAGTCACTTATTAGCGCTAATTGGGAGGGACAGTTCAAACAAGCACAGAGGAGGGGTTGTCACACAAGCGTGACATGGGTGCAGAGAGGCAGGCAGTGCCGGGTGCTCTGCCCAGCTCCGGTTCTCCTTCTTCCCACAGCCACCCCTCACCGGGCCCCCCCTTCTGGTTCTCTCTGGCCTCCGGCCCGGTCCTGCAGAGTGGCCACAGAGTGGGTTCTTTGTCTGAACACGGCCATTAGCAGTCAGCGGACTTCAGAAATGTGTCCAGGACAAGGCAGTGGACAGAGGCGCAGACAGACACACGGCTGTCTGAGACACTTAGGAAGTCAACAGCTGACGGAAGAGCCAACACAAAAGAAGAGCTGCTGAAGCATGGAGAGTGTGATCTGCATAGAATCTACATCTGTCCTCCCCTTCCCGGCTTTGCAGCTAAAATAACACAAACTTCAATCGGAACAAGGGATCCTTGACATGGGAACACAAATATATAGCCTTTTGTCTCCTGCATTTACGTCCGTAGTACAGAATTACTAATCAATACGTAAACAAGTAACGGACACACACACACACACACACACACACACACACAAACAGAAACACTTGAGTTAAACAGCAGTAGGATATGAAAGGCATTTCCTCTGCCCTGAACCCTCTAGTTAATGACAAATCAACCAGTACCTTATCGACACCAAGACCTTTTCTCAAAAAATACACCATACCACTATTTAGCCGTTTCAAATTAAATTTTTTTGCTAAAAGATGTTAATTTCAAGGATTATTTACAGACATAATAGCTGCAATTATATTCGCCACAAACTCATATAAGGTATAAGCACCAATTAGTAACTAGTCATTATCTTGAGCATTTGGAACTGGGAGTGAAGTAATAGGCGACCATTTTGTAACCTTGCTCAGAAAAATGACTGTATACTGTTCAGGTAATTAGTCCTATTCATTTGCTTCTAGTCTCAAGAGCAGCTACTTACTAACCTGCCATACCGTTAATAGCAAACATTGATATTCCACATTAGGGTAAACAGACGGAATGTGTTTGGGCAACATAAGAATGGAGCTGTTTTATTTTTATTTTTCATGACAATTATTATAACAGTAACTTGTAACTGTCCCGAATTAGAGGGGCACTTACATATTTTATCTTTTTCGAAAGAACAATATAGATTATATAATAGCACTGAGTAAGCATTATAAATACCAAAACATTTAATTTGGCTAGATAGATATTAGATATTCATTTGATTTCAATACATTATAATACAGTATTGGACATCTATTTATGGAAACGCAACTGCAATTTGTAAAGAGCAACTTGGTATGGTGGTTAACAGGGATGGCCAGTGTATGTGTGTTCCTATGTTTGTGCATGTGTGTCTTTTCAAAGCCACACCAGCAAGGATCACAAGAGCCTTATCAAAGCGCTTGGCCACCGTGTGAAATGTCTTCTCACAGCAGGGGGTTGTGGGATTGTTGTCTGCGTTCCTCCTCTCTTTGAATGCCGGCCTCACTAACAGGCCCAACAGTCAGGCTGCACTGAACCCTGCACAAAATGTTTCACTTTTAAGTTTTGTCTCTTTTTCTGATGGGCAAGCACAGGCCAGTGTAGCGCCTGGTAGTGGTTATTAATTCAATTCAAATATTTGTCCTAAAGCGACTCAATCTGTTCATTTAGGATAACAGCATAAGATAAATGTGGCTTGTGACATGTGTGAAGGTGAAAATCAGGTCAGTGTTTATTTATATAGACTTGCGTTGCTGTGAGAGGTTTTGTTGCCAATGGCATACAAAAAGCATGCAGAAATACAGCCCCATACGCTGTGGAGTATGGGGACAGCTGAGCACAACAGCCTTGCTCATAAATCAAGTCCACCCCAACACATTGAGCCTTTCTAATAGATGTTTAACTAAACCCCCTGATTTGAAACAGTTTGACCCTGGTTACGTAAAACACAATGTGAGAACTCCCCCAGGATTAAGGGGTGACCCCAAAGGGGATGGCCTACACGAGCAATAAAGGAGGCAGCCATTGTGTTGCTCTGGTGCGGGGGGACAGTTTTAGGGAGATACCAGTGGGTGGAGACGGCCTTGTTGTAACGACATCTTGATGGAGCATCCTTCCCACCCAGCCGGGCTGTGCTGCCTCTGTATGTATTTTAATGAGCCTTTGTCTGCCTACAGATAGCCCCGTGCTGACAGGGGACGTGTTAGCAACATGCTCGCCCTTTGTCACGCCACCCAGTCACATAATCGGCTGGTCCACTAGATTTATTCCCCTGACTCTGGCTCCCCTGTTTATGTGC
>JAVQIZ010068824.1:0-10235 GCA_036023535.2 Galaxias brevipinnis
AAGAAGGGGCCCATCTCATTTCCAACGGGAGCCATAATGAGTTACGGTCCACCGGGCCATGCGCCATCCCAGCTTTATGGGTTCATGACCCCCGACGCCACTCACTCACCTCTGATTGAGCGGGCAACAACCCGAATCTGCAGAGTCGCCTGCCGGCTGCTATCGTCCAACCAGGAGTTCACACCCCGCCAGTAAACAACAGTCAAATAAATACAAGGGGAAGACTATGAAAACCACCACCCGTTATCCAGGAATCCTCTTTTCTCAAAGCCCGTTTCTTTGTACTCTATAGCATTCTCAATGGGTTGAATGATTGAGAATCCGATGGAAGGTGCAAAAAAACAGAGGCAATTGAAAAGCTTCTATATAAGTGGTCAAGGTTGAACTGTAGATAATGTGCACACACACAATGTAATTGCACACACATGCGCAAACACACACACACACACACACACACACACACACACCCCCTTTGTTCACCAATTATGATTACCTCCTATGAGGCCATTTTGGTTTGGGAATTACTTATTATGTTATTCAAAAATGAATAAATTCAGCTCGGTCAACAAATACCCCCCAAATAGTCCTATATACAAATAAAGCCTTTTTTTTTTTTTGCAATGTTGCAATGTCAACAACTTCCCTCAAGTTGATATTGCGAAATTGAATGAAGGGCAGTAATAACTTCCTCCACGGGATTAAAGATCATAATGCTCAGGAAAGTACATTGTCCCCTTAATCCTAGCCTTTGAACATCCATCTTGACCTACATTCAAAATCCCACGAGCATTACAATGCCGTACAAAAAAAAATACCAACAGTGAAGCAAGCCTTCGACAAACTCACTGCGGATAAGTTGATCATAAAAAAAAAAAAAGAGAGAAATAATTCCAACGAAACACATTAAGAGCAAATCGATCGAGCGAGTGGGGTGGGAATCGATAGCCTGAGCGTTGGCCCACCACGTGCCACCACGACTTTACAATCACCAATTAGAGGGATAATCAGGGCTTCGTCAGGCACTTGGCTCTGACGGAGGACCCCTTGAACTCACAGGGGAGAGGGAATGGATTCGCTTGACAAAATTGATTCAAATATGTAAATGAAACGGCAGGCCCACGTGAGGAGATGAGACGGGCTCTGGCTGGAGACGACCGCCAGTTCTAGGACGAGGGGAAAGGAATCGTTTTTTTTTTAAGCTTGCTTGTTAGTAGTCAGAAAGGAGAGGCCGATATCTGACGTCCGTCCTTTGGCAAGAGATGTCTACAGCGGCGCAACAGAGAGGAACAGACGCTGACCAAGGTAAGATAGGTTGCTGAGCGCTGTATACCAGGCTTACTGACCAGGCCTGTCCTCAAGAAAACAGAACCTTAGTAGCAAGGTGGGGTGCAGGTAATGTCTGACTGGTCCTTTGAAAGACATGCACACACCTACAAAAGGTAAACTAATATTGAGCATCTACACAGCGGTGCACCCTGCCCTAAGCAGTTCAGCTGGCACTGGGAACAAATACGTGCGCTGCCTCAACACGTTCTCCATGTAACCAGAGGAAGACACAATGGCTGTCCCCTTTAGGTACAACGTAAAAACCCCTCCCTGTACAGAGAAGTGGTAAAGCCACGCCAGCAAGACTTCACTGAACAAACAAACGAATATTCAAACCCCATCAAAAGGACAGTGGAAGAAGAAGAAGTGTTTTCGACCATGTCTGCTGTTTGGCGTCCCTCTTTCCGCTCTCACCCGTGTCCCCCCAGCCTAAGCCCAGCGCAGCCGCTTCCTCCTGCTCCCTCGTCAGCTGTTTGGTAGGCCGGCCGGCTTAGAGCTCAGACGGACGGCCAGCTGACAGGGTAGATGTGCCACAAAGCACAGAGCCCCGTGTAAGCACAAACCCTAATCACTATAATCGCCCCCTGATCCTACCGCTGCTACCAAATGACAATAAAAAGGGCTGGTTCCTTTCATTCCTGAGGACCGAGGCCCAGACAAAAGGCTGTCAGGACGGACTGTGTGGCCGGCCTGCAGTCAGGGGGAGTGCAGTCGCTGTCAGCCACACACACACACATATGTCCTGCGACGATCCCGTCCCTAGGCGTTGATTTGAAATGGTTCATATCTCACAAAGGAAATGTGAATAATAATAGATCTGGTGGCTAATAACTGCCAAATATTTACTCCATCCCTTGGCGATGGCTCTTTGTAATGCCACCCCAAGTGGCTTTGAGTGATTTCCCAAGGATTAAAAAAAAAAAAAAAGACTTTGTGCCTGAAGCAAATTAAATGTGGCGTTCTGGCTTTGCTAATGTTCTCCGATTGGGATGACTAGCTTGGTTCTTTCACAGCTCACGTGTGTTTGATGAAAGAACCCCCTTTAAGAAAACAAGTAGTTTCCATTTACTTCCACTCACTAAAGTGTGCCTCCCTGAATGTGTGAAAAAGAGCTTCACACCCTGCCGGCAGACTCACAAAGTATCTGTTATTAGTTGGCATCAAGTGGCAATAAGGGGAACGGATGTGCTGCGGTCCGTGGAGACGAAGAGAGAGCTGCTAAAGCAGTCTCAGACAAACAAGCTTGGACTGAACGGTGTGTGTGCGTGTGTGTAATGTGGATGTGCGAATTCACTGTGAACGTAAGAATGCGTGTACGTTTTTCAAATAACACCAGTATACCATTTTTACCTTTTTGTGTGGATACATTTGTTCACGTGTGTGTGTGTGCGTGTGTGTGTGTGTGCGTGTGTGTGTGTCTGTCTGTGTAATAGGGTATTCGGTAGAAAGACCGCAACGGCGGGCGCCGGAAAGTGACGGACAGGTCAATATCTCTGCTCCTCTGTTGGGACCCATTATGCTTTAGTGATGGTCTCTCTGTCCGCCGTAGTCTTCATTCATTATCTATCCCAGCTGGGTGCTGCGGCATCCATCTTCCCCCACTCTGCCTGTCGCTGGGCCCGGCACAAAAAAAAACCCCTTTAGAGCTCCCATGGCCACTTCCAGAAAAAAAAAACACTACCGAAGGAGAGAGGGCTTTTAAGTGCCTCCCCACCCACCAATCCCCTCAGGTCTGCAGGAGCTTCATGGGGGTGTTTGCTATACATGGTACGGGCGGAGTTGCCTCTCGGAAACAGCTGAACGGCGTCTCTCGCTGGGGTTACAAATATGCATGGGCTTTGTTGTTCTTTGTGCAATGTGTTCACAGTGTGTCTTCACCGCTGGTGTTGACGGTGCCTTAGTCGGCGTATGAGGTAAACAAAGTGTCACGGTGAAAATGACACTAGATGCATTGACATTGTCCCTGGAAACCAGTACACATTCAGCCCTGACATTGAAAAGACTGCGCCATTGGAAAAGAAATGTGTTGTGCTCCCAAGGTTAATATGATTTAGTCGCACAATGCATTCACCAACAGAAATGTACAATACATACTGCCGTCGTTTACTCTTGTCCGAATACAACTCCTGCACACAAATGCACACTGACGTGAAGGCATTTACATGCACATGCGCACCCATGCACACACAAAGGCATGCATGCACGCACCCACAATTACCATCACATAACCAGGCGAGCATGCATTTACGTGTATGAGAGCACAAACAAAGAGGCTCAAATGTGCACGCACACAAAAAGTCACATTGCACACACACAAACAGACACACACACATGTTCACACACACACACACACACACACAATAAACTTGATGAAAAGATCTATGATGGCACCAATGAATACACTCCCCATTTATCACACAAATCCCCAGTTTTCATCATCCCACGAAGGCTGACAGGTTTGTTTTTTTTCAAACCATTTGTCTTCGTTGCGTCTTGCAGCAGCACAACCGAGGCTCAATGGAGATTAAAAGGCGCAGAGGCAGATAGACGGAGAGCGCACGTAAACAACGTCAACAGACGGAAGGAGTGTGGGGGCGTGAAGAATTGAACGTGCCCATCGCTGAGGGCCGTCTCCATTCGGAAGCGGTTTTGAGCCCCACGGCGCAAATACACGTCTGAAGACAAACAAACCGTCAGTGTCGCGCCTCGCAGAAAGTGGCTGCTAGAATCGTGTAAATTGAAAGGACAATGGGTTTCTAAAAAAAAACATTTTCACACCTTTACAACAAATGGCTCAAGGTGCGTATGGGGGAACATTGAGAGCCCGTCACGCCTCGTCAAAGTCTCTAAGAACACTTGAACGCCGCGATACTTGATCCGCTTTCCCCTCCTCTACAGGATTAGCACAGTGGAAGCATGGCAGAAATAAAGAATCGAGACGTCTTGTTTATGAGTCAAAATGCATGCATATGTTCATCTGTAAAGGATTGCAGCTATATTATTTTGTATGTGCTATAGGGGGATTGTCAAACAACCCAAGTGTCCTGACCGATCCACTCCCTGGGAGCAATTCCATTTGATTACGTAAAGTCTGAGAAACCACTCGTCTAAACACAAGCAGCTTGGGCCAACTTTATTTTTTTTTCCGACAAGCATAATCCTACTCAGACATAGCAACAGATTAGTGGCTTCCATAGTGGTTTTGCGATGCACAATTCCCTCTCGTCTATGTTTGTATTCGCAGAGATAAGCCCTACTCATCCTGAAGCACCAGCCAAGCAACAAAGAATGTTGTGGGGAAAAAAATTATGGAACTGGACTCTTTCCCCCTTTTTAGGCCAAGAATCAGTGGAGGATGTTTGTGAATCAACCTGATAGAAGAATAAAACATATGGGATTGAGGAGTGGGATTTTCCAGGCCGGCCGTGGCACAACTCCAGACAATTTTTCGAAAATCAAAAGGCCGAGAGAGCTAAACACATGTATTTATGGTTCCGTGTGTTTGGAAGAACGGGCCCTTTCTTTGAGCTGATGACTCAAACCATGTTGCAGAATGGCACAAGGCTTGAGTTGGTTTATGACCTGCAATGATGGATGAGACAAATATAGCCATTGCTCTAAACATTCAGCTCGCTGAATTGTTCTATTTGTACATTTTCCTGCCTTATTGAATTCCTCAATGACAGACTTGTACCCCATAATTCATCTAATAGTTTATGTTGCATGTATTGTATGTTATGACAAACTCGAAGCATGATACATATGGGGCAATATCATTTCCAGAAACCTATTTTAAACCTTAAGGGCTAGCTAACAATACTATTTGATGGCCTGAACGTGGCTGAACTTTTGAACTGCCATTCTGATAACCTTTCCTGGATTGGGAACTGGACAGGATTCTTCAATAATCAAATAACTTGCAGCCACTTTCACCTTTACATCACCTCCAGTTTCTCTGGCTCTCCAATTGAAATGACTAAGCAAAACAAAGACAGAACCAAACTAAGGCACAGTCAATTCCTTGCTTGTGTTGGGACTCCCATGACTTGAAACCCAGGAAGGTACAAGTGAAGGTGATCTGCAAGTGAAGGTGATCTTTTTTATCTGGGTTTTATTTTGTAGAAATGTGTTTTTGTATTGTTGTTGTATGCTGTGGATGGAATGAATGTAAGTGACCGTTTGCAAATCGATTTTCTCCTTGAGAGATAACATTAATAAAGACTAAGACTAAGGCCAGACCAGGGATGTAGATCTCCCCTCACAATAGCCTTAAACTGATGAGGTGGACTTAAAGTGCATGGGATCCCTTTAAAATGAATACATAAAACCATGATTCATATGGGAGAATACAGTATCATGACATTCAATAAGAGTTGTTGGAGATTTACTCTTGAGGTGGAGTGGGTCGTCCACTGATCCGAGGGTTGGCGGTTTGATCCCCAGCTCCTCCTGTCCATGTGTCGAAGTGTCCTTGAGCCAGACACTGAACACAGAGGTGCTCCTGATGTAGAGGCATGGCCATCGGTGTGTGAATGGGGGAACGAGAGGCAACAATGTACAGTGCTTTGTTCCATTCCGGTTGACAAGTGCTATATAAATGCAGTCAATTTACCATTTACCATTTAGTTCATATGTGAGAACCATTATAGGAGATGTATAGGAATTATATATGCAGCATATTCAGGATCTCAATAATCATTGTGAGAACTCATGTTAAATACTGCAGGTTGAAACCTGTATCCAAATGGCTCAAATGTCCTTTAAAAACAAAACAAAAACAACAACAAAAAAAATATATATATGCATATCACTAATGACAAGGGACATTATTTAGCTAAACAACCAAGACTATAATAATTAGTAACTACAATTTCAATTACATACTATTACAACAATTTCACAACTTCAATTATTTCTTTCTCCATCCATTCTCCATGATTAGCATCATGATTCATATATTTGGGGGGGGGGAGGCGATAGTGTGGCCCTGTGTCAATGCTCGGACCTTTGACGTAGGCATAACCTCTAACTTCTTACTGCAATACCCAATCTAGTTCATTGTGTCTCTTCAGAATGTAAAGAATGTAAAAAGAGGCATTCGGACTAGTGTTACAAGGACTAGCAAAGAGGACAAACTATTCCACAGAACCTTAAGTGTAGCTATTTAAAAATGTATAAATATGTACCGTATCTGGGCAACTCTTACCTAACCTAGCAGGAGCTGTGGCCTTAAAAGCACAGAAGTTCATCCAGTTTCAGTTTTAAAACATATGGAACAAAATATCAGCCCCCTCTAGATCATCTGAAGTACAGCACTTTAGTGTACTATGTAGCCAGTGTTCTTAAAATATATCTGGCACAAAATGTATACTTTGACAGACCTACGTTTTAAAAACAAATACAACAAAAGTGGCATTGCTCCGCAGATGTAATTAGAATAAGCTGGGAAGGGTATGCAAGTGGCATTGTCACAGACTCTGTCTTACTGCAATATCGTTTATTTACCTACTGTGATGACAAAAAGACAACGCATTTAAAAATATGTTAACACAACGCACTCCCCATGGCAGGAAAGGACTGGAGGTCCTCCATTGAACACTAAGCAGGAGGGATTGCTCAGCAGGGATTTGTCATGTTAATATACCACCCAAAGTGTTGCTTGCAGGATTTTTTGCCTGATGCTTTCCCTCAACACACTGCGACAATCAGAAAGATTTATTGACCAATCATTTCTCTTCGAGAACCGTTTCTAAGAATTCTGATAGGTGATGAATGTGTCAATTGTCTCTGAGGGAGTTGTCCATCTCCTGGGATTATGGCAGTCTTGAGAATGGAGGCGGCTAGCGTTCTAAGTTACAGTTAGATGTCGATTCCACTAGGGTGGCTTCAACTCGAGGGTGTAGTGGAGGTGTTCTGTATGACTACTCATAACATTATTTTGACACTCTTTCAGCTTGAGGACGACACATTTCTAAACCACAACACCACTGCTTTAGGATTCCCTGCCCTTTTCCTTTCCTTACTGAGCACTGGAACAGTTTACCAAAGTAAATCCTACGTTCCTTTGTGAATCCGAGGCGATTAATTAAGAGAGATTTTAATAATGTTCCATAGCTGCAGAGGAGATATTCTCTCTTTGTTGCAGTATTTGGTTAGGAACATTTCGTAATCTTAAAACATTTGGAAAAGACTAAATTGGTATCTTATGTAACTAGGCAGCACAAACACACCGTGACTCTAAAAATCCATCAAGACACATGAAAACATCTTTTTAGCACATCTTCATGTATAAAAAAAAAAAAAACAAGTGTAATTTAAAATTCCTGTCAAATATAATGAGATTTTAATCTGTGCGTGTCTATGTATGTATGCATGTAAATAGCTCGCCCACGTTGTGCCTTGGAGTGCCTTCGGCGGTACGATTGAAATGCACGAATAACCCCACGAATCGATTTGTTTGGTGGAGGAGGCTCATTTACTGGGGGCCTGCCTGGGCTATGATCTACGGTTTACAGGATGCATTTTTCTATTCTTGTCAATAAATGATGTCTTGCAGGACGGTGAGCCGTCAGCTGGGATTGGCCTAAGCCTCGTTACCCGGAACACTGGAAAACCGGCGCGATTGGGTTGTATTTCTTAATGGCCAGGTAATATGAATGTATTATTGCGTAAGCATCTTCAGGAAAAAATTATTATTTGCTTGGATCCAATTTGTGTGTGTGTGAGTGTGTGTGTGTGTGTGTGTGTGTGTGCGCACGTCATGGGAGAATTCAATCAATTGCTAAGTACAGTAAATCTAAAATGTGTATGTTTGCTCACTACCCATTTCTCTTCAGGATTGCATGCATGCTCTTGCACACAGGCACACACACGCACGCACACCAACACACAAACCGAGGAAAAAAAAACTAAAACATTCAATTGACTCTTGCCACTCCATGAAGAAATGCATTCTCAAACATTCCATTCACTCCCGCAGAGACGTTGACTGAGGGGGCCTCATGAGCACATCCTGCTGAGATGTTCAACCCATCTCAAGGCCCTCACAACAGCCTCCGATCCACAACACAGATATGGCACAGTGCCACCGCTGTGCTAGCCTTTAGCAGGAAAAGAGCCCCAGCGAAATCCCATTGGTTTGCCGTTTTAACGCGTCAAGCTCTATTGGACAAAGGCATAGAGAGCAAGCGTCCAATGCAGAGTCAAGGGAACTGCTTTGGATAGATTATTCTGCCACATGGCACACAACAAAAAAGATTCTAATCCCATTTCTCGGGCCCCGCAAGTCTTTTCAACAGCCCCATTGCCACCTCGTCCCCTTTGAAGAAGTTCAGACAAAGGATCTGTGCGCTGAAATGCACACTAAGGAGCCCCGTCCCCCGCCCCCCACCACCACCACCAACACACAAACACCCAGACATCAACCCACAAAAACACAATGTGTCAACTACATAGTCCTTTCGCACAAACGCTCTTGAAAAACATGCTTGCTCTCTAACGCCAGCACATACGGAGGCCTGCTTTAAAGCTCCAATTTTCCATCTCCGCTCGCCGTTGCCATGGTTACCCCCTAATGTTCGGCTACAGTGAGTGCGCTTCCAGCACTTTCTTTTCAAAGACCTCTTCTTTTTTTTTTTTCTTATCGACCAGCAACAACACCAGCATTCCTTTACCCAGAGCTCTTGGCTTCTGGGGGTCTTTAGCTGTTAATTACCCCACTCCAACAAAGAGAATGAGAGGCTATAAGCAAACCGTTCCAACCACAAGAGCCACCAGGTTTAGCGGTAAACAAAGCCCTCTTGCACAACTCACACCACAATCCTTGGGAGGGAAAAACAACACACACTATAGAACAGCCGAAACATGACTGTGCATGTATTCACCAATCAAGTCCAACTCGTTTATACTCGCAGGTGTCACTTTCTTGAACGTTCAAAATGGTCGCTGTTGTGGTGTGGCGTAGGCGGGGGCAGGCTTGGCCAGACACTGCACAGCAATCAAACATTTCCCGTGTCGACCGATCAATGAGCGTCACCCCCCTGACCTCCCTTTATTCACATCTCAATAATGAAAGACGAGGAGGGGCTACCAGTAACCTTCCTGTTCCAACAATGTGGGGGGGGGGGAGAGAGAGAGAAGGGGGCTCGGTCATCAATACCTGGAGGAGGACGGTGCGCTGCATTTGGCATGCTGGAAGTCACCGCGGGTCTTAAGGAACTGTCTGGCAGGATTCATGAGTGGGATTAAAAGCTCGGGCCAGCCTGAGCTCTCATGTCTCCACCGCGTCGATATACCCGAGGGTCCCCTCGCTCAACGCAACCCTGGGTGTGGAGGAGAAAGTAATTGACTAACGGTGAAGGTCTTAATGTGGAGGGAAGCCAACCAGACATACTTATTTTTTTGTCCATGGAGCTAGGTTGACCCAACCGGCCGAAGACACCTCAGTATGTCAACATGGCGCTACGTTTTTTTATGAATGCTGGCTGTATGATGTGAAGGAGGTAATATGGTTGTAGTGCCTGTCGTCCAAAACGGATTACGTAATCATCTGGCAGTAAGGCCAATATAGACACGATTATTCAAGTTTAGGTCTAAAGCGTTCGCAATGCAGGTGTCACCGCACCCGGTGTAACTACTGAACAGCAAGCTGTGGTGAACAGGAACACCAAAGCAAAGGGAAAAGTGGAACATTTTTGTTTTCTTCCGGCGAGAGAGGAGACCACGTGACCCGGCCGCCCCCCACCCCCGCCCACGCGGCGGCACTGCCCTGTCGTTCGACCGACTTTCAACACGCAGACCACTCCGTTTCAGGTCTCCGCAGAAGACGACAGGGGGAACACCGGGACTCACAGCGCGACGCCCAGGGTGCATCTTTACCTCCGTGGTTTATTCTGCTGCCATCGCTTTGA
>JAVQIZ010068859.1:0-12721 GCA_036023535.2 Galaxias brevipinnis
ACTTCAGAATTGAGATTAAAACAGGTAACTATTACATTATTAAATTAATGCTAAATTGATTCGGTTTCCCGCAGAGCCGTGCTTTTATCCTAAGCTAAAATTCTGCATGGTGGTGCTCCATGTAATAATTACCCTTCATCACCTTGATCGATTATAATAATTAATTTATGAATTAATTGATAATCTACAAAAATTTATAAAAAGTAATTTACACACAAGAAGTAGTACACCAATAACCCTACATAACATACGTCCAGCCTATGTCGGCCAGACGTGTATTTGGGTAGAGCATATGTATTAAGTTTCATGCTATTTGATCATTTACATAAAAATATATCAATATGTGGCATTTATAGTGACCCCAAAAGGCAGATGTGAAGATGGCTGATATAAGCTAAGATGATGAATGAGGCCTGTGTTAGTGTTAGTGTACCAAGTTTCATAAGAATTGGACTGAGTTTGAGTCATAACCATTTTGTTATAAGCTACTCCTTCTGCTAATTTCATTGGCTTTTAGCGGTCACATGTTTTGGCCCATAGGTCTGGCTTATACAATGCTTACATATCATGGTCCATTGATGCTACATTCTGAGTTTGGTGCAGACTGGTCAAACAGATCATGAAGTCATTTGGCTTATGTGTTTTTCAAAGTTTCAAAATGGCGGAAAATCCATCATGGTGGTCAAAGAGGATTTATTGTTCATATAGGGAAGAAGGAAAATGTTAACAATAATAATAATAATAGGTAAGAATAAAGTAGTACAATAACTATGAGGGTCTATGCCCTTTGGGCTAGAACTCCTAATAATAGGGAAGAATAAACCTGTTCAATAACTATAAGGGTCTACGCCCTTTGGGCAAAGACCCTTAATGGTAAATAATTTGCTCGCATACAATCTCATGCAAACGTCCATTTTCAGGCGTTCTACTCAAAATTGCAAAGCTGCTTGATCCCATCCAATGACAAACAAGATATTCTTTCCGATAATTTAACCGCTGATTTTTAATAGATATTTTCTGTCGAAGATGAAAGCAAAAAAAAGAACCTAAACCAGCATTAAAAAAAAAAGAGTCAAATTACATTAAATAAATAACGCCCACACAACAGATGGTTGTTTGCCCCATTTATTTTATTCAGATGGATACATTACTCAAATACCAATGAGGAATGAAACGAAGTGTAGCATTAAGCTGTTTTTAAATAAAATGTTAACTGTTGAAAATGTCAAAAAGTTCTTGCTTCTGAACAATTTTTATTTTACAGACCAAGAAAAGTTGTTGTAATTTCATACTCAGCACTTTCTCTACACACTGTACATGTTTTCAAAGATATTTTTTTTAACAAAAACAAAAGGTAAGAAATAAACACTAGTCTTTACTCTAATTTAGCCCTGCCAGTCAGAATGATTATTTGGTAGATCAACTTGTAATAGAATCATAAATGAATGTATATTAAGGTTATCAGTACAGTCTTAAGAAGTCACACCTCTGTCATGTTGTTGGGTTACTTTCTGTGAGCTGGACTGAGTAAAATCACATCCACTTGTTGAGCTTGTGTATGTGTTTGGGTCAAAACACATTCATTATGCCTTTGTTATAAAAAATAAAACTGGGAGGAGCAGATGGTCACGACTCGCCGTTATGAACTCTTGAGACAGGGGCCTGCATAAAGTCTTTGAAGGGACCCAAAGCCTCTTTCAAGGCTGAGCTGACCTCCGATGAAGAGCATGTAATACACTCAACCAAAGTAGGGTACAGGGCGATCACCTGGGTCCATGTATTCCCATCCACTGAATGCAACGAAAGAAGAAGAAAAGTAGCGAATAGAGGAGGAATAGAAAAGGAACAGTGGTAAGACAGAAGAATCAAACAATACATTTTAATAGCCATTGGCAAATATGTTTTCAGACACAACTTAAGGATATTTAACACTGAATGCTTGACAACTGTCTTTTTGATTCAAAAACATTCTGTCCCACTTACTAAAGAAAAAAATTGATGCAGTGGGCTTAATATAAGCTCTGACAAACAAGACACTCCTGAATATTAAGGGTGTGCATGCTAAAAAAACTTGCTTCAACTGGTTGGTGTTGATTCAACTTTTTACTGCTTTGACTTTACACCAGCTGGCACTTCATTTGAGAAGGATGTTTTGAACAGTTTTGCATTTTGCAATTAGTTCAACCTCTTTTTGACACAACCTGAGAGATTTCTCTTATAAGAAGAAGGTAGCAACACAGCTCCAGGCTGTGCGTGTGTGTGTGTGGGTGTGTGTGTGGGTGGGTGGGGGGGTGTACAGTGTCTGTACTCGTTCTGTGCCCAGAACCTCACACTCTCCAGTCCCTTCAATCCTTGATCCTGGGTTGTTAACTCCCCTTCTCAGCTAACTTGACAGGTTTTGTCCCGGACTGCTTAGCCAGTGCTTGCCAATTACAAACCGTATGTAGGCTACATTGGACATGCACAGACCAGAAGGTACCAAGCCAAAATGACACGTTTCAAAACGGCTCAGGAACTCATTGCCTATTGTGTTGTATTATACCCAACTCTTAAACTCAGTCACAAGCTGAACTTACCATTTTCCGGCTGGGTTTTCTTCAAGGAATCCATTAAAGTGCTGATGGCTTTCAAGACGAAGATGATCTCGGTCACTTGTTGCCTAAGTAACAAATATTTACAATGTAGCTATTAGTAACCCATACATATTATTTGCACACATGATTCACATCAAATCATCGTTTAGATCCTAGAATGAGTGTATAACATACAAATTTGAATTTGAACCCTGAATTGAACCTGAACCCAAAGCTGAATGTACTGAAATTAATGTACATATCATTCATCGTAAAAAAAATATTATTCTTGCTTTCAAATGGAATGTCTCTTTCTTCAAGTGTTTGTATTTGTGAAAAAAGGAGTCTGATTTAGTCCAATCAGGTTTACATTGGTTTTGCTGTCCAGTTAAGGACACTATGTCCAAACAGGAGGATATAGAGATTTGCAATTTATTTAAAGTTGGCTAATTACCGATTGCTATTATCTTCTATAACGATCAAGTATAATGTTCTGTCCATTATTGAAGACTGTGAGAAAATGTTAAGTCTATCATGCAAAGTGTAGTGTAACACCTGGTGTCCACTGGCTGCAAAGCCCCGAGAGCGCCATGAATTGCAGCGAAGTGACCCGAAACTGGCGCAAGGCTGTGTCTACCAGAACCGAATTTCTCCGTGCCGGTCACCAAGCATTTATGCTCCTCTGCACTTTCGGTATCGCATTTAAATCTGATCTTTATCATGGATGATTAAATAACCTAATTGATTTGTTACCAGTGTTGTTTAGTTAGCTCTGTGGCTTAAATGTTAAAGTACAACTGACAAATTAAAATCTTAGTAACGTGTCTGTTTATCCAAATATAGTGTATTTCTTCATCAATTCGCTCAGGGCTCACGCAACAAATTGAACAGACAGAGAGATATATTGAGAGAGATAGTAAAAATTTAAATAGTTCAATATGTATAACATAATGGAGTCTAATCCTTTTTTTCCAGTATTAGTAACACTTGTGGGCATATGGAAAAATGTTGTATATATAGATTTCATATTTTTTTAATTTTTATTAAATAAATTTTCAAAGAAATTCAACTTACGTTTTCCCTTATTTTGTGATTTATGACTTTATAATTACAGCACAATAATACATTTTTAAATTATCCTATCTTCTGGCCATGATTGTATTGATTCCAGAGAGGTGAGGGACTTGCATGTGCAGTGGAAAATATGCCCACAGTGAGTAAAAATGTGACTGGAGCAAAAAACATCCAAAAATGGCTTGGGGCTCAGAGGGTAAAATAAAATATTTGAAGTGTATGTTTGTTTTTTAGAACATCTAATATGATCCCACCCCAGCTGTGGCGCCGTTGTTATGATTGGAACACCTTGTGGACAGACGCGACCAACCTAAATGTGGAATATAGAACAACGCTAACAAACATTTGTGTACACTTATTTCTGGACCCTTAAAATTGGGGAACAATTAATACATTCCTACACAGTTCACCCAATATAAATGTAAACATGTCGGCACTTCAAAGTAAGTTTAATTGTTTTGTGAAAAAACAAGATGTGCTTTTAGGCTGTGTATGGTAGACTAACCTAGGCAGGGGGCATCGCCCACTCAACCTTTCATCCTCTACGTAGCGGCAAAGTACATCTTGAGACCTCTTTAGGAGCACAGATAGTGCCATGCGAGAGATGTATCCTTCCTGGGGTGTGGATGCCTTGTTGCTAAACGAGAACTGCAATAAAGTCTCAAAGCACACCTTAGAGAATTCCTCCCTCATTCGCACGTCAATCTCAGCCTCTGTGGAGGAACATGCTGTCAGTCATAACACAGAATTATCATTCCGTTTTTATATAATGCATCCTAAATATGGAATTTCATTTAGAGGCTATTGGAAAGTATTTCTGACCAGTTCTTCTAGTTTAAAATTTCAGTTATGTTCATACTGTACCTGTAAAAGAGGAGGACTGTGAGTGAATGGATCCTTTATTGAGCATGGCCATAACCTGGCCAACAAACTCCTCAGGGATAAAGTTGGCAAAGGGCAAGATCTCTGTGCTGATCAGTTGAACAACCTAAAAAAGAGAAACAAGGCTAACAGATGTGGTTGATGCATGGAACTTCAATACAGGTGTGTGTGCTCAGGAATTCATACCTCTACGTCAATTGCTTCATTCTTTTGGAATTCCTGGATGGAAATATTATCATGAGGTGTGCTGTTAGAATAAAATAAAAAATCATTAAGAGAGTAGCCCCCAAGAATGTATTTCAATGTGGCCATTTGTAACAAGTGGACATCGATGCACTTATTTTCAGTAACTGCATATGCTGTTAAAGGCATAGCATAACATTTTGTGAAATACGATATGTTCCTCCTGTCCCTTAGTCAGAAGAGATTATTGATATCAATGTTATGATTGTACGTCCAATAATGAGTTATTTAGCTAAGTAAATGTAGCCTTGTTTCACACAATAAATGTAAACTAGTAGTTCCAGCTAGCAAGGCTCTGTCAAAGGGACAAAAAAAACTCCCAATACGTGTTATGTACATGTTGTATCTTCTGTATTTTATACATGTACATTAGCAGCTGGTGAAAAATTGTCTATGTGGGGCTGTGCCATATGATGTCAGTAACAATTACTGCAGGATATCAGTGCTCTGTGAAATAGTGGTAGGTATGTATTTAATGCCAATGTAAAAATGTGAGGTATTCTTACACAATAAAATCTTAAGCTAAGGTCAACTATATACAAAAATTGTGTTTCATCACTCCAATCCTGTGGCCTTTGTCCAGTTGCATAGCGATGTTCACTCTGCTGAGCATGGCTAGCTTGACCATATTCTCCATGTGTGCCCTAGAATCCTCATGTTTCTTAATCTTCTCTGATAGATGTTTCATGTCCCTCCTGGTACAGTAAATGTTGTACCTGTCCTAGATGTTCTAAAAAGTTGGCATGGGAAGCAAAATATGGCATTTCGATGACTGCATCCAGCTAGCCAAGACGTTTTCTCGTAACAACTAGGCTACGGCAGTACAGTATTTTTTTACTAGCCTGTCGATTTGGGCCAAGCTCTTTCACTCGTATTTTCTCCGCCAAGTTCTCCTCTTAAATGGGTTTTGGGATAGAGATAGTGTTGAATTAGGGGGAGCCTAAGAAAGATCCTGCATCTTGGGTATCCGCATTCATCATCGTCTTCTTCTCTCTGGTTTTGATTGCAGATTGAAAACCAACTTCCTCCACCACACAGGCTGACTCTACCTGGGGCGCTAGAAAAGGCGCCCTTCTGGTATCACATTCAAGGACGCTGATTGGCTAAATGTATGTTGCTAATGCTGTATGTGCACTTCTTGTGTAAGCTATTGGTTGTGCTGCTGCACTGGAGCTCCAGAAGAGATATTGAGAGAGAAGGGATGAACAGTCAGCTAATTTTATCCCAAATATAATGATTTATATTTTATATATTACACGTTATTGTGCATTTGAAACACATACTTAAAATACGTACTTATAGTTTATTTAAAAAAATGTGGATAGGAAAATTAAAATAACTTTCCACCAGGGAGAGCGGTACCCTAGCACCCCCTATTGGCCAGCCGCCACCGCACATGTAGAACATTTTTTTAAAAAGCAAGACGTTGTTATGAAGAGATATGTGGTCGGACCTATTGTTGCGAGGCGGAACGATAGTTTTACCTTGTGTCGGGTAGGCAGCATCGCAACAGTAGGTCCGACTGCGTATCTGTTCACATTTGACCGATGCTGGCCAGAACTATTGGCTTACAGTCATTGTGCAGGGATACATTCACCTACTTACAGACCTAAGCCACGCATTATTAGACATACAATCATAGCATTTAAAAGGCAAGTATAATTATATTTTATTTTCCAAAAGTTTGAAAGATCCCTTTAAGGATAATTAAGTATGCTCTGTGTAATTTCTAATAAACAAACAGTCATTGCCACACATATTGGCACCCCTTACATTTGGTTATAAATTAAAATATAAATAATATAAAAATGCAGGTTTTGGGGGATTTTTTGTTTGGCAATAAAGTCACATTTACACGAATTTGCCGATTCCATCACACTAAACTCAAATGAACGGTCATCCGCTCTCTCTTCACTTTGAGGATGAGCAACTGTAGTAGTGACAGGATGTCAATCACGCGTAAAGTCATGAGAACCAAAGGAACCACAACATGAGCACAACATTTTGTTAAAAACAGGGCAGAGAATAGGATTATGTTACAGGAGAACAAGATAGATTACATTTATGTTAAATTAGATAGATTTCACAGTTTAAATAAACATTCACAATGTATTCTAATGATATTCATGGCCAACTAATTATTATTAAAGGGGCCCTATTATGCTAATTTTCAGATTCATACCTTTATTTAAGAGTTCTACTAGAATAAGTTTACACGTTTTAATGTTCAATAAACAATTTTTTTTCCCAAACTGCCTGGGTCTGCCGCACCGCTTTTCACCCTCTGTCTGAAACGCTCTGTTTTAGCTCCTGTCTCTTGAAGGCCCCCCTCCCTACGAGCCCAGTCTGCTCTGAATGGTCAGGTGGCCAAACAAATGGAATTTGCCATTGCACTGACAAAATCGGCGTTTTCTCAACATGGCGAAATCACTATCCAAAATTCCCAGTCTCTGCTCTGACTGGCTCTGCTTGAGGGCATGCCAAACTAGCTGCTAAGTGGGCATATGCAATTGTGTGACTAAGTGACATATGTAAGTTACGGAAGAAAACGGCGGACTACAAACGAGGCGTTTTAGGAAGTTAAGGAGTTGTGTTTTCTGTGAAAGAGAGTAGCTCCCTTTGGCATGAACTTTTCAGACCTTTTAAATGCACAAAAAGCTATAAAGCATTGTAAAGGAAAGGGAAAATCCCAAAAAGCATAATAGGTCCGCTTTAATATCTGGTGAAATCATAGGCGTAGATTTAGGGTGGGATATGTCCCTACCAATAATCTAGTACACGGCTTTCGTTAAAGCATTCTATCCACTCCAGTGACCTAGATTCTGACATTCACCAATATGTTCTTATTTGGGATTTGTTTTGTAAGAACAAAATCAACAAACGCTCAAGAGCATACTTACACACGCACATTTAAGGGCACAATGTACATTCGAAATAATTTGTTCTTACGTTTCCTTAAATTCTACAGTTTACATTTAAATTACAATATGTTTTTATCATTTACGTCATCGCTGGTGCAGCGAGTTCTCAACGAGCCAAAAACATTCAAGACCAACCCAGACTGGCCCAGCCAACTTGTGGGCGAAATGTATAGCACAGACTAAATTTGTTATCTACATTTCCATCCCCAACCCGACCCGAGTCTCTGTTCTGCAACTAAACTCGCGTGAATAAAGGAAAGTGGACACAAGCTGGATAGCTGACAGTGAGGCAATAGGAAAACATAATAAATTAATGGCTGTGTATTAATACATTTCTGTCAGCTAACAATATTTTCCAAAGATAAATATAGGCTTGTAAAGAAGGTGCTTTGATACAATCAAACACAACCTAGGACCTTCACCATAACAGACTTGTCCTGTACATACCTGTAGGCAGCGCAGCAAACTGCACAGATTTTTTTGGTGCAGCCCGGGCCCGATCTAGTTGTGTGCCCTTCTCCGGATACTACATTCCATTAACAAGTAAGATCATCCCATTCATATTTTTTTATGTTATTTAATATCGACTATTGATGCTACTAAATATGACAGCTCATTTGCACACGGCCCTGCAGTCTCATGCCCTTTTATGGGGATTGGCGGGGCATTTACCTATGCAAATTAGCAACAACTGCCACAAGCTTTCAATTTACGAAGAAATGGGATTCATCAATAATAACATAGGTGAGAACAATTCTGCGGTTTAAGAACACGTGAATCCAACGTGGACTTCTCTTAGGAAATGTCTTAAGATCAAATGTAAGAAAAAACTTTGTAAGATATTGATGAATGAGGCCCAACGTTCTTAGCAATGCCGTAGAGTCTTGAATGCAATGAAATGTCTTCTAGTTGTATGTTGTAGTTGTGGCTACTATGTGTGACCAAATTATTGTGATGTCATGAGAAAATGATCTAACACTACTCAGCAGGAGAAGCTCTCCTCTCTGCTCTCCTCCCTTACTCTGCTCTGAGCATGCTAATGAGCATCAAGAGGCCATCTGGGCGAGTTTACCTATGACAGAGCCTTAAGGCTCCAGTATGCTTCAAGCCAAAGCAAAATAGTTAGCTTTCAGTGAGGGTAGGTGAACAAAAATCAGCAAAGCGACGTAGCTTTGGTTGTTCGTTTGCCTGGAACTGCGCAGCCCATTTCTTCTAGCTTGGCGAACACGGCAAAGCGAAAAGCAACATCCTATGTGATTGGTCCAAGTATTTGGTGGGTGGTAGCCTGTGTTGACGAAAGCTTTGGATGGCTACGTTTGATTTCCGGGTACAGCATTTACTGTTTGTTTTGGTCACAGCGGCACTTATTTTGAAAAGTTTGGAATTTTATCTTAAACTATGAATACTTTTGCGAGCAGCTTAACTGAAGAACTAAAAAAATATTAACACTTTTAAAACTCAAAACGTAATGTTTTGTTGCGATCCATAACTTTTGGTTCCCCCTGCTGTATTGAGGTGTAAGCTACCGCAAATTCAAATCAGTAGCGAATAAGTAAACCATCACAGCCGTGGCGAACAAGCGATAGATAACCAAGTGAACAGGAAAAGTTCACTTTCACTTGAAGTAAACTGGACCCTTTAGCGCTCTTCATTAATTAAACAAGTTAAATGAAGTGTTCTCAGCCAGGCTGTGAACTTTGTCACTGAGGCTAATATACAGTACATACCGCAAGTTGTGGGTCAAGAGGAATTATGTAGGAATAAATTAATTAGTTTTGCAGTTAAGTCACTTTATTCCAGTTTTTAATTTCCTATTGATATTCACTACGCCAGGGGCACTCTCACACTACCCAGGTACAACAAACCCCCCGTCCCTGCTGCTGAAAACAATTCCCTAGAGAAAATACTGAATGTGACACAATCCTTAATAGGACTGGCTCCAAACCAAGGCATTGCAAATAAAATCAAAAGAATCAGAATTCCAAATTATAGCTAGAAATACCTTTTGGTGAAAAGGAAGTCTTCTAATGCGTTGGCCAGCTCAGGCCACATGGTATCAAATTTCCTGGAGGCTGCATGCTTGCGGGCCACAGGAAGCCCTATTGTCAGCACCTTGAGTAGTGACGAGACTGCCAGCTTCCATGTGCTCTCTGATGGGCAAGCATACTTCTGACTCAAGGGTACCTGCAGGGTCTAGGAGAAAGAGAGAAGGGGGGAAATAGAGTCAAAGAGAGTTACAAAAATAAAGATCAAAGCATAAGAACACTGAGGGCTTGGACCCTTATACATCATAAATGTGTCTTAACTCAAAGGGGCAAGAGGTCATCAGTAATGTTATACACTTCTATGTTTTCTATATCCACAACTCTGCATTGTAGACAGCACTGTAATGCAGTTATTGTCCATGATTGTGGGGAGCATACAAATACAATATTTAGTTCTTAAATGGTTTGAAATGTTGTGTCTTTTCCAAACACCGTGTTGTTATGTTTATAAAACATTTGGGTTGTTTGCGCTGTTTTTAAAGTTGGGTAGTAGGCTAGCCTGCGATATTACTAGTTAGGTAATGTTAACTTGCTAGCCAGCTATGTTAATATAGTTTAAAACTGCCTGGACCCCCCCCCAAACACACACACACACACACACACACACACACATACACACACATATTTAAAGCAAAAAAAATTATCTAGACAGTAATCAACCAAGTAACATTATATTTAACTGCAACATTTTTGCATCATTCACTGTCATTGTCCGCATCACTGGCACTGTCGTATCCAACGGTCACATTTAAAACAATTGAATCGGTTCCCTCTGAGACTAAATAGATAGCCTACACACATACTTGAGTGTTAATGAGAAAAATGCTGGTCCTATGTATTTTCTACATTTAACTGTATTAAATTATAAAGCTGTGTCTACGTAACTCAACTAGTCTGTGACGAACTAGCTCGCATGGCAAGCAAATTATTTTCGTTACTTAACTACCAGGGTCAGTCTACTAAGTTGACTCAGCACTGTAAACACAGCACGTAAAACCAGGTGTTTGAGAAGATACAACCTTCCAAACCATTAAAAACTAAATACTTTATTTGTATGCTCAAAACTTACACAAATAGGTTCTGCCGACGTTGGAACAGATACTTCCGCCACCTGGTAAAGAGTTGTTTGGTTGTACTGCCCCACCATTTCTGTTGGTGTAGGTGTGTACGTATAATTAAGGCCTGAAGAGACGTGCAGAAAGTACGGACCAAACGAATGCTAAATACGTATGGCAGCTATCATGCATATCCATGTCCGTACTTAGCGTGAAGCATATCACGGCCTTACGTTAGATAAACAAACTTAGGAGAGTGTAAGGCTTGTGTTGGCATCTGTCCAGTAGATGGGATTGCAGGACCGTGGTGGTGAGGAATTTCTCTGACAGGTCACCAAGGTGAGTTCAATCTGGTGATTAGTTGGAGGAATGCTATTTATGGCGATCGTCTTGGTTTTAGTGGGGGAGCTACATTTGAGGTTGGTTGCAGCGAAGCGGACTGAGCAGCAAGAGCAACAGCAGCAAAGCAGCGCAGTGTGTGTGCATAAGGTCAGCGTTAAACAGTCATGTCATGTTGGTCAGTTCAACACTTAAAGTTTCTTGTACTAATACACATGTTAAATACCTTTCAAACATAATTTCACAAAGTGGACTTCTTGGTCTAGCTCAAGTCAAAGCAGGTAGAACACTAGTATGATCTTTGAGTACCTCTGAGAGCCAGTTCCATGCTGTAACCATGGGTTCAATTTGCTTGCCACGTTTGCTTTTCCACAGGCTAGAGAGCCACATCATTACATATGTCAGTATACGTCTCTGCTTTCGCAGCAATGCAAGCCTCAACTACAACGCACAACAGCAATGGCGGACTGGCAGCAGTGTCAACGGAAATCGCTTTTTCAACTTCCAGTGCCTGTTCCCCATTCTTTACTTATTTAAAGACGTGCGTGGCATGCTCCTTTTTCAAAACGGCGCCCCCCCCTTGCACTTTTTCGTTCTTGGCAGAGCACGCCATGTAGCCTATCTGATGTGGAAAATAGTTGAACTTTTGCAAAAGTGCAGCGCTCATCAATGTCACTTCTTTGTCAGCCGGCCAATCAAAATTGATTAAAGGCGGTACTAAAAGTAATGTTTAGTCTTAGACCAGCAAAGAGTTGGGGCCAGCTTGGAACCTGTTTTCCTAGCCGAGAGCCGGCTCTTTGGTGGTGGAAAAGAGAACAACGGGTTCAAGATTTGGCTCTGGCTCCGAACCAGCCCTCAAACTTGCTTGGTGGAGAAGGGGTATCACTACCATCATCCCAGACTTTGAAACTCTTATTAGGGGGAAAATACATTACCAATTGTTCCCAAAAAAGGCCTAGCCAACTACTTCAAAAGCATGTCAAATCTCATCTTATTTCATTCTATATATATAAAAAAAAACAAAAAACTTTATCGTTCCAGATGTGGCGATTCTATTTCAAAGTGTGACATGCATTTTTTAAGCACCATAAATGCCGTAACTAGACCACCTCTGTTACAACCACCAATTTATTTTGTGTCCGTAGTGTATATATTGTGTATGTGTACATGGTTGTCTACCCTTCTGTTTGTGGAAGTTTTGATAGTTGGTTTGTGATGGTTTAGTGCTCGCTCTCCTAGCTAAGGTTTATCCTGATTTTTGTTCTGTCATATGTGTTTGTATCTGTCCTCAGTGTTAGTGCTTTGTCTCTGTAATCCAGAGTTTGGTTTGTCAACACCCTTTGGTCCTTGTGTATTAGATCCAGCCATTTTGTTTAGCATTTTCCCTTAGCCCTGTAGTCGGTGCTGTATGCCATACAATGTTTATTTTATTAGTTTCATTTCTCCCCTTGTTTATCCTGTATTTGATACAGTGTTTATTTTGGTTCTCACCATTTTCCCTGTTTTGTCCAATACATGGTAATGTGGTTTTTGTTTGCTTCTCATTCTGATTCTGTTTGGGTCAGTACTCGGTACTGTGCTTTTCTTTG
>JAVQIZ010068922.1:0-17339 GCA_036023535.2 Galaxias brevipinnis
CACACACACACACACACACACACACACACACACACACACACACACACACACACACATACACACAGAATTAGTCAACCCATGAGATTAGTGCACATATGACACCTGCACTAATTGGCTCATTGTCATGGGCATTACTTTATGACTTTCTTTGCTTTGTTTTTTTGAAGATGGTGGTGGTGGTGGTGGGTAATACCATATCTTAGAATTTCTTGAGTGATGAGTGTTTTTTTGTTTGACTGAATTTGTGGACAAATAGCTAGTTTAAGGGCTGCCTAATGAATTATGCCCGGCTCAGTTAAATCCATTAAACATCAAGGCAAAGCGCTTTGTGCTGCGCCGCACTCACATGAACGGGCATGTTGAAGTAGTCCGCTTTGAAGGCGTCTGCCATTTCCCCAAAACTCTGCAGGGAGTATTCCCTGGTAGCCTGCTCAAACCCAAAGGCTTCAGATGGCCGCTTACACTCCTGGAGAAAGAAAAAAGAGAACGGGGCTTGAGAGGAGTCCAAGAAGTTCAAAAGGGAGGTTGAGAGACGTTCCTTTGCAGACTGAGACTCGGTAATCTCCTCAAAGCCCCCTCTTACCTCAGCCACACACTTGGGGCAGCGCCAGTTGCCTTTGGGCGGGTCGGTGAGGGGCGGCAGCAGGCAGAAGGTGTGGTAGTTGTCGTCACAGCCGTCGCACAGCAGCAGCTTCTCGTCTTCGTCGCCGCGGCCGCACATCCGGCAGATGAAGGAGTCCACCTGAACCGGGATCAGTGACGCACATTATTTACACACAGTGGATTAGTGTCACACATTTCCTAAATAATAGTTCCTAGGTGCAGTCTTTATTTTCAACAAGGAGAAATAATGGGAGATGTCTCTTGTTTCCAACTCACAAATTGTGGGTTGTTGAGGTTGCGCCTCAGCCTCATGGTCATCTTGGTGCAGGGCCCGTCTCCTTCCTCGTCTCCGTGCTCTTCCTCGTTCCCCTCTCCTCCGTCGCCGGGATCTTCCTTCTTCACTTCGGGGTTCTCTGGTAGGTTCTCGGCGGGCGTCGGGGAGACGGGCGCGCTCACGTCGGCCTTGGTCACCGGTGCTCCCACGGGTTCCTCTTTGACCCCGGCGGCAGCGTCCACAGCGGCTGGCTGACCTGCTGCCGACGGATCCCTGACTGTAACAGTTTGTGGCAGTTCTTCTAGGATGGGAACACACCGCATTGTTTAGCATGGTGCACAGCAACGCAAAATGTCAGGTTTGCGACAAGCACGTAAGCAATTTGGGGCCTATAAAAAGGACACAAATAAGGGGACCATCCCATATAAGGCGACAACTGCACACGCATCGGGTTAATCCAGTATATGGGTCAAGCCGTGTTAAAACTTAAAGGCGCTAACTAAACGAGCTAATTAAAGGAGTATAGCAAGTGGTTAGACAGTGTCCATTAGAAGGCCAAGTAAAGAAACCCAGATTAAAGTGTGTACTACTTTAGGCATTGGGGGGTGGGGGGGCAAAGTCATTACAATGGCGTACCTTTCTTGCGGAGGCCCTTGTCCCTGGGCACCAGGCCCAGCCCCATCATCTTGGGCCCGGCCCCGTAGATCTGTAGCTTCTTCAGCTCCGGATTCTTCTCAATGTCCTCCTCTGTTGGCTCCGGCTGAAGGACAGATGGCAAAGGTCAAAATGGGAGGTGCTTGGGTAGGGGCGGGGGTCAAGGGTCGAGGCCAACTACTCTCTATGAAGCACAGAGAGCCAAGCAAGGGGTCTAGGCCAGTGCCTGGGATGGGGGTGGGGGGGTGTGAAATGTACTATAGCTTAGCACCACTAATGGGGGTGGCAGCTTTAGTGTGGAGAGCAGCAGGATCTGCAAGACGTCTGTGTAACAGAGCTAAAAGGTTAGGAACCCACCACCAACACCATAGAAAAGACCCACCACCAAAAAAACCGACACAGAACACTTAACCTTTTCTTAGCTACATTTGTAACTGTAATTTTTATCTCATGACGACGACGACAAACACTGTTAGGGGTTAAAAAAGACAAACTGTGCTGAAGTTTACATTGTCCAACTTCCTACTTATGAAAAATTGCTTATATTTGCTTGTGAGAAATGCACTACCATATAATCGCATGCAGCACCGCTATGGCTGCAGTAGTTGGTGACTGGAGGCTTAACAAACGGGCAACGCAGCAAAGCACAGAGGCACACAGACTGCCCACAGCAATATAGCCAGCCAAGCAAAGTGTGCATAAAACCAAGAAGAGCACTGACACCACACAGACAATGGGTGTTGCATTGATTAAAAAAAAACAGACAAGATAACCGTTCCCAAAAGGCCACAGTGAGACAATGCAACAAGAGGTTCACACAGACATGGTTAAGTTGTTCAAACATTTCGAGGGCATTTTCTGTTAGTTATGGCACTTAAAGATAAGACCAGACATCAGCAACACAGCGGGAAGGCCTCTAGAAGGAGAAACAGAGACCCCAACAAGCGCAGGTATGGGGTGGGGGAGGGGGAAGAGTGAACGCACGGATATTTGCTCAAAAGAGGGGAAAGAAAGAGAGAGGCGAAGGGGACAGACAGACAGTACCGCAGATCTCTGCTGAGAGCCAGTGGTGAGGGGGTGAGGGGCCAGATCTTCCGGACCCTGCATGGGAAGACAATAACAGCAACAATGGACTAAGAGGAGGAAGACAGGGAGAAAGAAAAGGAAGAGAGCGAGAGAGAGAGAGAGAGAGAGACAGAGAGAGAGAAAGAGAGAGAAAGAGACTCAGGAAGAAACGGGATCTCTCATTTACCTTGGATTAAGAGTTAATGAGTCTATGTGTACTTAATTCCTTCATGTTGAAGTAGCTGTTAAGAGACAGTGTGAGTCCTTTCACACTACACGCTCGATTCTAAATGACCTGTACACACTTAAGTCCAAACTAAGCTCTCCCATATGCATTGGAAATGCTGTTAAAGAACGAGAGCCGAAAACAAACTAAAAGCAATTAAAAGATGCACACGGGATTTGCAACAAACCCCTTTTAGATTGTTGCACAGAGTAAGGATTACGCAGATTAAATGTAGATCCTTACACATTATTTGGTCTGAAAATAAATTCAGTGCACCAAAACTAAAGTTATGAGAGCAAATCAAAGATCCGAACAGACATTAAACACAAAGATAATGGGCGGGGGAGTAAGAATAAATTTATCTTATGACGTGATACAATGGAAAATTAATAAGACAAAAATGGCAGGTCGGTATATCACAAGCTTTGGAAATGTAAATAAATAGTAAATGGTTAAGTTGGAATGACACAAAACACTGAGTGAACACGGCCTTAGCGTGAGAGAGCCGGGGAGACAATGTGAAGAGAGGGAGCCAAAGAAAGTGAAGCGTGGGGCAGCAGCAGCAGCATCGTAGCAGCGTGGAGAGGCCGAGCGAGCATGCTTGGATGCGTTCCGAGATCAACCTCACACCCTCTCCCTCACCCCCCATTCGTAAGTTCAAATAAAAGCTGAGATTTATGGATTCATTTCATTGTGATGTTCAATTTGACTGGGAATTAAGACGCAGAAAATTGAACATCAGCATAAATGTGATTATATAATCACATTGTTAGGCACATCAATGATATAATAGCTTGAGTGAAGAAATTAGAAAATCTACTATCAGAGGGTAGACTTGAGTGCCTGTATCACATCAGTGAACTGCCAGCGAGTCTATGAAAGCAATGGATTCCTAACACACACACTCTCTGATTCACTTTTAATTAGTATTAGTAGACTGTATGACTGTAGACTGTATCATAACAGCAGGTGCAGAGTGAACTATGACCAGAATAGAGCAGTTTCACTTCCAGTTCCCGAAAAGGACATATTAACTCAAATGAAAACTTCAAAAAGGTGCATGATTGATCCAAACCATACATGTGTATAGTCCTACTTTTGTTAAGATAAATGAACACCATGACTATCATTTTTTAGGGAAAAAAGGGCACATTTTGGTTCCAAAGTAAAGCACAAGATCTATTGGCTTTAAACTGTGTTGACACTTAAAGGACAGAGGTCAAGTCACTGATTGGTTCATAAGCACTGCCACTCACATCAGGGTGGAGGCGATTGGCTCTGCGGCCATAACTGCTCGTCTTGGAGGGCTGGACCGACTGGCGTAGCGGAATGGAGTGGGGCTTGTACTCTTTATCCACCTCCTCACCATCGTAGAGCTTTGGCTTGCACTGATATAGGAAAATGAAAATGGCACAGAGAGACAGAGGGGAAAAAAGGGGGTTAATTATTGACAACAGTAGAGAGTTGACAGACGACTTTACTTCTAACCACAACAGAAGTAGTAGAGAAGGGTGAGTGAGGGTAGAGTTACCGTCAGGCTAGCACCAGACTGGGACATTTCGAAGGGGTAGACGATCCTCTCGTAGTGCGAGCGCAGGAGGGAGCCCACGTTCTTGCCAGTGGGGTAGCCCAGCTTTTGGGCCACGCGCGCCCAGCGCCGCTCCTTACACACTATGTCGAATCCCCCTTCTTCAGTCACAATCTGGAGGGAAAAAAAAGAGGCAGACCATTTATCAGTTAGTAGGACGTGAAAGGCAGGGTTTGAAACTCTCACATTTCGATACTATCAGTAAGAAATGGAGCGTAATTAGCACTCCTACCTTGGACAGACTGAAAAGGTCAAGGATGTGCCTTTCAATATTGGGGATCTTTAGTGAGGAGCCCTGGATCTCCCAAAACTTGGCAATGCGGTCCAAGTAGTTCAGCTTCACTCGTGTCTCCGCCTAGAGTAGCAAGTGATGCGCAGAACACTTGTTTAAAAAGAAACGTCTGCACCAATCACTGCTCAAACAGTTTGTCAATAATACTAGGCCACTAAAATAAAAAATGACAGACCTCGAGCTCATTGAGTCTCTGTATGCGGGGTGTGAAGCGGAAGCTGTCCAACTCCACGGAGAAGGGCGGTTGCCATTCCTGTTTGCACATTGAAATAAAAGTTACACCCAATTCTTTCTTTTGCAAATGACAGAAAACAAACAAACAGAGAAAAAAAAAACTATAACATTGTAAGGATATATCTGAGAAAGCAATTACAGCAGGTGGGCGAATCTTGCAGATTCCGGACTTCTCTGCGATTGGACGGATCTTAGCAATGTAACCCATGGGATCTTGGAACTCTTCCCATGACGGTTCGAACACTGGGCACTCCGGTGGAGGCACAAAGTCTTCCCCTTCCATCACCCTGGCAACAAGAAAGACAATATGTATCCATTAAAAAAACAGTCATTGAATGTCGATTTAAAAGTAGTATCTTTGTCTAAATGTGATCGAGAGTAAATATTTTCACATTGTAGAGGATGGGCGACAGCAGCAAAGCCTAAAAGAAACTAGTTTTTGTTAAAATTGAATTTAAAAGTAAAGCTTTGTTAACACGACAGGGATAACAACCACAAGGCTGTTATTCTTCACTAAATTGTGGATGACTTCAAACACATTTTGACATGGGTAAAAGAAAATCACTTTCAAACGCCTGGAATGCAATTCAAAGCAACAAACCTAGCCCTACAACATATCCTATATTATTTATCTGGTCCAAGGCTTTGTAGCATCAAAAGATTTGCATCGGAAAGCATTGTACTTGAAATGCACATCTGTAAATGAAATATAACTTATTGGTACCAAAACAATGACAACTGCAGTCTCAAATCTGAACCAAAACAACTCAAATATCCAGACTTGGAGTGGAACACACGTAGGGGGAGGAGTTCCTGGTGCCAGTAACTGATCTGGTACAGATCCCCTCCCCCAGCATCTCAGAGACAAATAAGCCAAATCTAAGGATAAACAATGGTCTCAATCTGATACTAAAATAAGCTTAGAGAAACGATGTCCACTATAAGGACAGCAAGCTAGTTAAACTAGTGCATAGACACGGGAATTTGTCTAGATTTAGGCTAAAATACAGAAGGGCAAAGAAGAATTTCGGATGCTGCTATACATTGGATAAGGTACATAAATAGACTGCAACCCAAAAGTCTACCAAATAAGTATGGCTGAAAACAAACAACCTAAATTAGGTCCCAAATGAATGTTACCACGACATGGACAACAGGCCATCACAGATGGGCCTGGCGTTGATTTTGATTAAGGCCTAAAAAAACCAGCATGCACGCTATGAATTCTTGCAACAAATAATAACCTAAGTATTGGGTAAATAGTGAATCACCACACACAGAACATGGATAGATCACTTGGATTATGCACAGTGCTCAATAACTAGATAAACGAGTAATTTGATACAAAAAAATCTTTACTGTCACCTTAGCAAGCAAACTCAATAGTGATAATTCACAGATTGCTAGCAAGCAGGCTATCAAAGTTGGCTGATATGATAACGATATTGGCAATATTATTGCTCTGACGTCGTTTACTACTACTACTACTAGCAGTTAAATTAACCACTGTTATATGTAGCTACCAAGTAAACTTACATTACAATGATGGACACCACAGTGAATTCAACAAGCGAATCTGATATGTGTAGTCAAAGTAGGATCATATTAAATTAAATATATATGATAAAAACTAAAACTATTTAATGCTCTCTCCGTTCAGGTATATTGAAATCTCATGGGGCTCTATTGTTCTGCTCTGGGTCACGTAGCTACAGGGTGGCAGGAGCAAGCATTGCGGCCTACATATCTTCAGGCCACCCCAGCACGTCTGCTCCAGGACGCTATATATTTTAGCTGACTTGTAACGTTAGCAAAACACTCTACGACCTTTCCCTAGTTTGACAAAAATAATTACAGCCAGGTAGCTGCTAGGCATCTACGTTTCATACGCTCTATACTATAGCAATGACTCGAAAATACTTCCTTGTTCTGTGTTTGTTATTGATGTGGTGCTAGGCTAGCTGAAAAGCTTACGGTAACCCGCATTAGCTTAGAAATAGCTTTAACTATCGTTAGCTAGCTACAACAGCTTGTTTTGTCCAGTTAACCATCTACCGTTAGCTTAGCTAGCTAGCTGTCCCTACTCACTAGTCTCCCTCTACCAAGACTCGGTTTCTTTAAAGACAGAAGAGTAGCACATTTATTTTGGAGGCTTATTTACAAATAAATGGCCTCTTACTTGGTAAATTCTTCTCCCAATTAATAACCGACATCAATTAGTAACCGACATCATCGGTATCCTCGGATCATTCTGGCTGTCTCTTCAAGCTAGACGCCATCTTAGTTTTCTCAGCCAAACCAGGACAGGAGGCACTACATCATACCTCAAATCTCGAGACGCTACCGTCGATTTTAGAAGAAAGTAGCCAGTTAAAACTACAGTACTGGATGCAGTTTATCATGGGCTGATGTACGCTCGTTGTCTTAAAATGTGTTATTTACATATACTGTATTTTACAGACTCGCTGAAATTTAAGTAGTGTAATTGTTATCGTTTTACGCAATATCAACTAAAAGTGATAGCTTTTATATTAGAAATACCTGGGATAATTTTCAAGCTACCAAACCTGAGTCAGTAAGTGGTTAAGACTAGTGCATGACAAGTTAAACAGTAATTTGGCCACTATGAAACTAAAACATCGTAAACGGTATAATGTTAGATACGCAAAAAAATTATATATTATTTTATGATTATTGTTTATGCAGATTCTAGCCTCATCAAAATCTAAAAAACACAATGGCATTTAACTAAATGCATTTAAAATATTCCACAAAAAGGCACACATTTTCACTGCAAGGACACTTTTTTATTAATCAGAAGCAATAAATATATTCACATTTCATTTCTCTATTCTTTCATTACACCTTAATACATACACAAATATAACTTTCAAGATCATACCATTTGTATGTTTAAAATAATATCAATAAGCGCTTTGACATACACACACTTAGGCTAACTCTTTCACTTTCAATCTAAAATAAAACTTTGCCAATTTTCATTTGGACCAATTACTGCTCAGCCCCATTTCAAAGGCCTAAAAACACAATGGCACTCACATTCAGGCTCCTAATTTCAGAATTTCAAAGATATGGGACCCTGACTCTGTCAATTTAATACCTGGACTCCCTGAACAAGGTTGCTGGAAGTTCAGATCTGATCAGTAACCTTTATCCCCAGCACACATAGGAATAACAGTGCACAGGGAATTACTGATCCCATTGTAATCATGTATTTGTCTAATATATTATGTACATTTAGATTTTTACAGTAAAATTCATTCAATAGGTGCAGATATATTCATGCAACAAGAGTAAAAAAAAATGGAAACCACAGAGGGAATAGGTTATAGTTTAATTACGCTATCCCCCAAAACGTCCCAGACTACCATGCCTTGAATCTCTCCACAAGTTCCTGTAATATAAGTTTTCTTCAACATAATTCTGGCATTCTGAACCTGTGTACAACCAACTGTTAGGCTCACTCTGCTCTCTTCTACATTTTAGAAGCACAATTCCTCTTGATATAAAATTACTTTTATATCAAACCAATGGCACTACCTTCCGATAAAACCCATCATAATTAATCCTGGCCAAAGAGCACAGTCATTCAAATTAAAGAGTGAGGAATATTAAATTGAGAGATACAGAATAACAATGCAGGTTGTAGTCTTGTTATAAATTTGAAGGAGAGATATCTTAAAATGGACTATAGTTAGTGAGGGAGTTTGAAAAGAAGGCATTTTTGACTTAAGACACATGTGCAAAACGACAAAACTGCATTTTAAAGCGTGCTTTTTCAAGGACATAACATGTCTCAAAACACACTGTGAATAGCGTTAATTCCTACTATGACAGTGGATGAAGGAGCACAGATGCTCAAGTAACTACTATGACACCGAAAGGCAGGGTCACCAGATATACTGGGTCATTTTCTAACTTTCAAGGCCTGGCTTAAGGGGCAAAGAAAACGATTACACTAAACTATATAATTAGTTTAGCCCCCCCCTTTTTTTGATTGTATAGGTTTTTAAAAAATGACCCAAACTAAGAAACTGTGCCAGCATTTGCTCACATAAATGCTATTGAAAAACAAGTTAGGGAAAAAAGAAGTTGCACAAACTAGAAGAGGAAACTAGTCATAAGTATTATCTACTTTTAAGCAATAAGAATAATAGCTAGGATAGAAGAGGAAATCAATGGCATTTTATATAAAACAAATAAATCACACACCACATATACTTAACACCCTCAAGTCATATCACACAACGAGGGATTCTATATATGTGCATATAGTCTCTATAATAATGTACAATCAAACATGTGTTTTTATATCATTAATCACTGTTCAAAACAATTATCAGACAATATTCATCATATTCATAGCAAGTATATTATAATATCTATACAACAGCAAAAAGCTTCAAAAACATTCAAATATATCATTATTTGTAATTGCCACACCCCTTAAAGGAATGCATGTAAATCATTGGACGCCAAGTGACTTTTGTCGACATGTAAAAGACCATAGAGCAAAAGACTGTATTAAAACCGTGCAGTGGTTGTTCAAATTTAAGACAAAAGCAAAAACATCATCTGAGGCCAGCATTAGAAAAGGATGCCTTTCAGCAATGAAGGTCCTGCAAGACGACGACAACAAAATAAATGAAAGACAGAAATCATGAAGCAGAGTAAATTATTGCAATGTCAAGGGACATTTTTTGCAACTATCCTCTATGGCTGTTTTACAAAGCACAACCTTCCTTGGAATGTATTCAGTGGTGGTAAGTCTTTTTCTCATCCATGTAGAAGTAGCTGGTCGCTTCGATGGTCAACTTAGTTTCAACGACGTGGTGATACATGTTAGTATAGTAAAAAGTGTCAAACTTTTGTGTTCTGCAGAGTCAATCAACGCGACTTCAGACATGTACAAAGGAGGCTATGTACCTCTTCACTGTAACACGTAGCTTTATTTCTATGGCTATATAATTTCTTGATTGTGTTTGTAAGAAAATTGTGATATTTTAATTGTGTTTATGATGTGTTTATGAAATCTATGTAAAGCCTTTTCCGGCCTGCAGCCATCTTAAGGCATATAAGCCTTTATTTCCTTTAAATATTGTGCTGTCCAGTTTACTGTCCACCTGAGTTACTATAACTAAACCTGTGATTGTCTGTGTGAGTGTGTGGGTTTGTGTGCGTGTGTGTGTGTGTGTTTGCCGCATGTGCACGTGCCGTCTCCACCGCTCTCTTGGCTTCACCTACATGTGTGGGAAGCGCAGGTGAAAGTAGCAAAGGCGGAGTAAGCTTCGTTTCTTCTTTTCGCTGGCGCCGCTGCTGTTGCTGTCCGTCCGACACGACCGGGTTCTGGACCTGCCCACTTCCCGCACTGCCCTGTCGTCTGATGACCTTTGACCCCTGCTGTGCCCCCACGTCCTGGTCAGACCACGGTGCTGATCCGGTTGATAGGCTTGGACTTGGAGCTGCCCACGGTGCCGGTGCCCCCAGCTCCAGTCACCTGCGGCCCCGGCTGGGGCTGACCCGGGTGTTGGGGGGGGTGAGGGGAGAGAGGCGTAAGAGGGGTAAGGGGGGAGGAAGGGGGGGGTAAAGGGGAGTGGGGGGGGGGAGGGGGGATAGAGGAGAGAGGAGGGTACTGGGGCAGATACGGGCCGGCGGATGCTGCGTGATGGGCATTGACGGACGCGGAGGGTTGCTGGTGGGGCAACGTGCCGAAGATGAAGTGTGTGGCATGGGTGGGGTGGTTGCCGGGGTGCGGCGTGTGCACGTGGCCGGGGTGGGTGTGGGAGTGTGCGTGCGGGTGCGGGTGGGAGTGCGACAGGGTCAGGGGGAGCTTGGCGCCAGGTACGGCGGGTCCCCTGACAGAATGTGTGGGCTGCGTGTGGTAGAGGGTGAACTGTGGGCTCTGGGAGTGTAGGGAGTGAGGAGAAAGGGGGGGAGGACAGCCCACCGCCATGTTGGTGTAGCGAGCGGCTGGCAGGCCATGCTGGGAGAGCTGGGAGAGATGGGCCAGCTGTTGGTGCTGCCCGTGCAGGGGGCCAAGCTGTGGGCGACAGGGTAGCGCCCCTCTCTGCATAGTATGAGGAGGTCCTGCGCCCTGCAAGGGAAGGGGAGGAGGACCAGTTTGGATGTGAAAGCGATGGTGATGGTAGTAAGGTGGAGGAGGCTGTACGGTACCCGTGTGGCAGTACTGCGCATGCAGGGCCTGGATCTTGGACGGCCCCCCCTCCTGGGACAGGGATGAAGGGGAGTGAGGAGGGGGCCCGCCCGTAGTAGGTGGGGGGACAGGGGCGGGGTAAGGTGGCCCCGGTGGTATGAGGGGCCCCGGTGGTTTGCCGCGCTTGCTGCCAAAAAGGGAGCCCAGAAAGGAGCCGCTGTTGCTCCCCCCGCCAGGCCCACTCCCCACCCCTGCTCTCTCTACGCTGCTGGGAACCCCCCCAACTGTCGTCCCAGCAGCGGTGTGTTGTTGCCCCGGCCCACCCCCCACCCCCGTTCCGGGGCTCAGGATGGGGCGATGAGGCCGGTAATCTTCTGTGCCGTAGCAGCCGGGGACCACGCCTGGCACCGGGTAGCGCTGGTGAAGCCGTGGGCTGCTAATGATGGAGCCCTGCGAAGATGAGCAGAAAACAGCTGTGTTACATAACCAACTCGTTCCTTTTCATTTAAATGGCCCTGACGTACCAACCAACTGATTTTTAATACTGCTGTTCACTTAAGACTAAGTGGGAATACAGTGGGAAGTCGGGTTAAGGCAAGGAGACGAGCACAGGCCTTCATTAAAGCACACACACACACACACACACACACACACACACTCACACACACACACTCACATGCAAGGATGCAAAGGTCACTGCAAACACTAAAACACTCTCCCACACAGCATGCTGGGAAAGTTTTATGGCTCAATATAGGGGGATTGGGGAGTCCGGGAAAGGTTACGGGTTCCACGTCTATCCATTTATGACTTACTTCCATGGTACTGTCGAGGGAACCGACACTGTTCCTGCGACCACGTTTTCCTGCACCCAGCCAAGAAGACCGGGGATAGCAAAATGGAGAGGAGAAGACAAGTTTCATAGCAGAGCAAGCGGTATGTGCGAGAGAAAAAAAATACTACACAGCTGTAGAAGAATATGCACCAGAAAAAGTGGGCCAAAATGCAGCAGGAGGTAAGGGAGTGGTTGGAGGGGGGGGCAAGAAGAAATCTCTATGGAATATTTGAGAAAGAGCTGTTCTGCTCAGTCTGTTCTGTATATTGTCCCTGTCCAATCCCACTAACAGGAGGAGGGAAATGGAATCGGCCCCCTTGGTTTTCAGGTGTGACTTCCTGTTCTCACCTGTATCCGATAGGTCCCTCAGAGAGGAGCTGAGCGCCGTCCGTTTGAGTCCCTCTCCCGCCGAGTAGTTGTCATCGAGACTGGGCCTTCCCAGAGTGCCGTTCACCACGTCACTCTTCACAACCACACCTCCAGTCAGCAAGCTGGGCCGCATCACACCTTTCTGTTTCTCCAACTCAGCTGGAGGAAGATGGAGAGAAAAGAGGAGAGGGTGAAAATGAATTGAGGGCCATACTAGAAGTAGTGACAATAAAAGCAAATGTATGTAGTATATAATGTATGTATATGTATGCTGTAACACATGTGTATGTATGTATGTATGTATGTATGTGTAATAGAATATAACATTTGCAGTTACAGATTCAGTGCGAGTGAACCTAATAAGACCCATTGCCACTGCTTGGCTGATTTGTTGTTTGTCAAATAGCTAAATATACAGGAGAGCGAGAATCCTATATTACGTTCAAGCCACCCACACATAACTGTAGTTCACCCTAGTAACCAGCAGGTGGAGGTACTTACACTCTACTCTGTATTTCTCCATCTCCTGCACCTCGGCGATACTCTCTCGGAGGTCGCTGACAAAGCGGGTGCGGTCTTGCTGACTGGGTGCCATGAAGACGATAAGGACCTTCCTCTCCCCACCCAGCACCGCAGAGGTCAGGCGGATACCGTGGGGGTAGTCTAGTGAAAACACAGAAAGAGATAAAAAAAACAAAAGCATTATAGTAAGAAAAAGATGATGACTGGGGACTTTCGCCTGACAGAATTTAAACACCTGTGTATATTGCTGACGAACAGCATTTTGGTTTTCGTGGACAGTATTGGTTGCACAGCAAGAAAAGGGCAGACAACAACATGTATTTATGAACATATGGCTTCTTACAGGAGTTCTGAAACATGTGGACCTGCATCTCCACCAATGGGAAGGACTGTCGGAAACTGTAGGTCACAGACGTCTTCTTCTTTTGGAAGATCTTGGTCACCTGAGGAAACATACGAGAAGGGGCGTCACTGAAGAAGGGAGGACCATCTGTTGTGGTGAGAAATCTTTGGCGTGTACTCAAAGTAACTAGGCCAAGGAGTTTCTGTCCTAATAATATACAATGAATTACATTACGATAATTTAGCAGACACTTTTTATCCAAAGCAACTTACAATAAAATTACAAGGGATTCAGCCTTGCTCAAGGGAACACTAGTGGTGGTCGTCCCAGGTGGGCTGGCACTCATGACCTTTTGGTCACCAAGTAGCGGTTCTACCCACTAGGCCACCACTAGTGGGTAACTTGTTAATTAGGATTAAGATAACGTTTACACCTAAATGCCTTTAGTGTTACGGGTCAAATTGTAAGACAATAATAATCATAGGTATAACCACCCCACTTGCTTGCATTTTTTTTGTTTTGTTCCCAGACTGAGAAGAAAACACCCCATTTTACCACAAGCAAGTCATTGAAGAGGAACACTTCTCGTTGATGCACGCCTGTTCTCTGAGGTCTGTTGGGGTCAGGTACCTCGTAGAGCTGACAACAACACACCAATCTGCGGTGCGGCAAGGACAGCACCTAAACACACAAACACAACTGCAACTAGAAAAAAAAACCTCCTCACACAACAACAATGTACAACCACTTTCACCCCCCTTCTCAAGGTGGCTATGTAAAACAGGACCATTTAGAACTCCTGGCTCTAGCCCATAAATCTCACAGGCTTCTTGCCCACTATGACTCTCTCCACAGCCTGCACTTGGGAGACGTGGTCGTCGTTGGTCCTCAGCTCCCATTTCTGGATGCGTTGGTAGATCCCCACTAGCAGGTCTCGGGGGATATCCTGACCATTGTCCACTCCTGGGAATATACACAAACACAGATGACGTGGGGTTGGAGGTGGGGCTTCTTTTTAGCTGTGTTGATATTGTTTTTACTTAACCAATACTCACAGAGAACATATTTAATCATTATAGATTATTGCAGGTTAAAGTTTACATTCTAAATAAACAATGAAACAGAAACTTAGTGTGATTTTATTTTATTGCTCATTGCATAGCCTCAACAAAGACAGGTATGCTTTAGGCCTTACTTATCACAATGGAGAACCAGGAAGTCAACCTATATCTAAATAACATCCCTGTTATTCATGCCAACTAGTTGTTTTACTGCACCTCTCAGGTTCTTGATGAAGTCCTCTATCTTCATCTTCCTCTCAGCCTTGACATTGGGGCTGTACATGTCTGTGTTGAGGAGGATGATGGCAAAAGCCAGGATGAAGATAGTGTCTGGGTTCTGGAACTGCCGCACCAGGGTCGGGTTACACACACAGTACCTCTGGCTGAGGACGACAGGAGAGAATTATTGCCTGCACCCAAGTTTGCAATGACATTTATGGCTAGGAGTGAATAGGGTATTAAAAAAAATTCTTAAAGTTCAATCCATTTGCTTTGACATTTAATCCTACTGACAATACAAAAAAAGTTGTGATAAAAATAAAAGAAAATGCAGATTTTAGAGCCCTGTCTCATTTTCCCTCTCATCGTTCAGAAAAGTGAATTCAACGACACAAGTGTTGGCAAGCGTTATGTTATGACACACCTGAAAGCCTCTACAAGCCTCTCGACCTTCTGAGCTTCTCCTTGCACTCTGATCTGGGCCTGGAACTTCCTCAGGGCGTCGTCTAGGTCCATCCCCGAGAAGTCCATCTCGTCCACCACACAGCTACAGAACAACCACAAGGTAAGGGGACACAGTGTGACTCACATCGAGTGCACTGGCTTGCTCGCGATGTGTTGTGGGGTTAGAGTAGGCTACTCAGTTAACTTTTGAATGGTAATGTAACACGTTTTGACTTGCTTGCAGTGATTTTGGGGTTAGCTACTTTGAGTAGGGAGTAAGGAGTAATGTAACATACGGTTGCAAGTACTTAATGAGCTCGTTAAATTAATTCAATCTGCAATCTTCTCTTTTCTCTTCCACTAATTAAAAATGGTGAGGATACTTCCAAGAAGTAAAGGCTCTAATTCTAATGCACTATAGACTAGCAGTGGCACTGTAATTCAGGCCAAACCATCCCATTATATTCTGCACCATATTTTTACTCTCCTAAAGTAGGAGTAACGTTGTGAAGTAGCAAAGCCTTTTTTCATTCAACCATCTGAATTAGGAACAGATACTGAAGGATTTTCATCCCCTTTTCCCCAATAAAACTCACTCCAAAACATCTTTGTTAAACTGTTTTTGTCTGCAGCCCAGGAACTCTCCAATCATCTGCCGACTCAGGCCCTTCCTCTCCAAGATGAAGCGAGCAATGCCCACGGGAGTGTCGGATACAAAGCCTCTCTCAATGAGGTACTGGATTCCCTTTTCAGGTTTCCTGAGAACACAGACAGAGAGAATCCGTTATTAACGGAATAATATCCTTGTTCCGTTGCCCTGCTGTAAAAACAGTGTCTGTTTGAATGTTTTCTCATTCGAATGTTACAATGTTTGCAATATTGTGTTGGTTTGATACAATCCTTTTTTTTTTTTACTTTAAGATTATATAATAAACTGCTCAGCTGGGTCTAAAATAACAAGGTAAATTCACAAATAGTCTCTGTCAGCAACTCAACATTGCTCTTTCATCTTCGTTAGCTAAGAAAAATAACAACAACGGTACTCCAGTCATACTTGTTGAAGAGGTTGAGGCCGATGCGGTACTGCCGCCTCTGCACCACGTCGTTGTTGAACGGAGGCGAGTCCCAGCTGTGCCGGCTCTCCCTCTGGTAGGTCTGCTTTCCCAGGGGAGGCAGCGGCTCCCGCAGGCTGTCCTGGGACGAGGAGCCCGAGCTGCAGTTCACCGTCTCGTTGGAGTTGGTGGTGGAGTTGAGCGAGTCGTTGTCTCCGTCTGAGCAGCACGGCTGCTCCAGTCCGACGGAGGGCATGGCCGTGGAGGAGGAGGAGGAGAGCGGCGTGGTTGGCGGCTGCTGGGGCGAGGAGGACGAGGACGGGGTGTCGGGGTACTGGTGGTGGTGGATGGGGTGGTGGTGGTGGTGGTGGGCCATGTGGTGGGGGATGCAGGTGGGGAGAGGGCGGCCGGGGGGCAGGACCCGTGTCTGACCCTGGGCGGCTGCCGTGGAGGCCGGGCGGATCACCGCATTGGGGACGTGCTTGAGCGTCCCCTGAGGAGAGCCGGCTCCGCCCACTGGCTCCTGCTCGTACACCAGCTGCCTGCTCAGGGAGCCGCGGTCCGAGCGGTCGCTCATGTCCACGGAGCTGTCGCTGGGCGGCTCGATGGTGAGGAGGGGCAGGTGGGCACCTCTCAGACGGTAGTCCCGGCACTCGGTGCACGGCGTGCTGCGCCGGCTGTTGCTGCTGCCACCTCCCTCCGTGTCTCGGCTGTCCTCGCGGCCCCCGACCCCCACTCCGGGGCCCCAGTACTCGGTGTCCGTGCTGCTAGGGGCGCGGTCCAGGGACAGCGGGGACGAAGGCATGCAGTCGTCCATGTATAAGGTGACGTCGCTGTAGGAGGTGGCGGTGCTGTCGCCGTGCATGCTGAGGCCGCCGCCACAGCCGCCCCGCGTCCTGTCGCCGTGCAGGCCCCGCTGGGAGGACGGGTTGCTGCTGCTGCTCCACACGCACTCGCCAAAGTCCTCGCTGCTGATGCCGCCGCCCTCGCGGCTGCCCTCCTGGGAGTCGTCGCGGCCCGTGCGGCAGGTCAGGGCGTCGTCGATGGAATCGGCCAGGGATTTGACCTGATGGGAGGGAGGGGGGGGCGGTTAAGGAGATGGACAAGTGAGGGGTTTTTCTCAGGATGGAACTGAATACGCAAGAATAAGTCGTAGAGTTCTAACAGGAGTTAAAATAACACTGATTAGGTTTGATAAGACATAGTGTTATCTTTTTTTAAAACATTCATAGCATTTTTTACGTTGTGCTTTTGTTCTGCATACCTGTGCAAAAAGAACAGGCGTGTCTGTCTGTGTGTGTGTGTGTCTGTGTGTGTTTGTGTGTGTGTGTGTGTGTGTGTGTGTGTGTGTGTGTGTGTGTGTGTGTGTGTGTGTGTGTGTGT
>JAVQIZ010068927.1:0-11150 GCA_036023535.2 Galaxias brevipinnis
ATATATATATATATATATACATATATATATATATATATCTATATATAACAATAAACACTGACCGAGATGCCAAATATTAAGACGCTTGGAGAAGCATAGCCACCTAAGAGAGAGAAGGAACAGAATAGCAAAGCCAACCCTCCTAAAATCCTAAACATGGGGTGAAACCCAGCGAGACAGAACACGTGGTTCACAGTGAAACAACTGTTCTCTTCCAAATTCCGGAGACTTAATAGCCACAGACGAGTGTTGGCACGAGAAAAGAGATCTGCAGTGAGGGGGATAGAATGTCAGGAGGCAGGCGCAATAACAGAGCCGGGATGCTTCGTTTTAAATCAGCACGGTTCACAGTCAGGCTAACAGGGAAAGTTACAAATCAAAGGTCGTTATGATGCTCCTAAACCCAGACTAAATGAAATGGCACCACAGGATCCACATTAGCCTTCTGTGGACCTACGGTGCAAATCGATCAGCTCCGAGAGCATTGTACTGGAGCCAAGTCAATATACACGCAGGGGTCATCTTTCAGGAGGACCTTTCTGTTACTGTTTATCTCAGACCAAAGCCTCTGTCACAAACTGTCACCAACCAGTAGAGCGTTCATCTCTGCTCATCCTATCCCTGTCTACCTGGGACAATTGGTTAACCACGTTTGGCTCAGAATCTCTCTCTCTTTCTCTCTCTCTCTCTCTCTCTCTCTCTCTCTCTCTCTCCAACAAACATGTGTAGAGGGATAAAACATACAAGCATACACATAAGCGTGCAGAGCCAGGGAGCAGAGATACACCCGAGCATGCCATCTCTAATCACCTAGCAGTCTTACAGAGGGTCAAAGCTGTCTTAAGGAGCTGTAGCTGGGATTTGAGGACGTAATCTGTCTTCTAAGAAGGTTTACCACTTGTCAGGCAGAAGAGGGAGAGAGATCAGCATTGGTCCAATGTAATAACAGCTACGTAACTGTGTGGCCAGGTGGGTCATTATAGGTCTACTCCATTTCTTTGTTATTTGTTTATGCAAATATACCCTTAGACAATACTCAGGTTGAGACAGGCTGGCTTTACGATACTTAAGTATTCTAACCAGGAGCCACATGACCCTTTTTGGCAAGCTGCTGTCAAGCCTTTATAACAGGAATAACGACACTCAAAGTAGAAACACAAGCCCAGAGAGAAGCGGTTGTTAAGGATATTTCTCACAATCGATGTACTTGCTTAGGAATTGTCGGGTTTTAAGCAATTTGTGGACATTTCAATTGAAATCAGTGCAAACTTTGCAAGATAGAACGCACTACAAGAAACATGGCTAAAAATGTACTGTACTTGTCTGGCTTTAAAGCATCTTTGGCCCAACATACTCTGGGCTACTTAGGATATGCATCATGCCAGCAAAAGATCTACAGAGAACAGAGAAGCTTTACAAGGAAAGGGCTGGGGCCCAAGCAGTTGTATCCTAGATTTGGCACCTGTCAATCAAACCAGGGACTTTAGTGTCGACCTAGATGGAGAATACATTTTAGAGGCCTCGCATCACAGCATAGGACTTGGAATAGAGTGTCCAACATTCCAAAATAGTGCACCAAATATGGCCATTGTTATATCTGCCATGAACGTTACTTTATATGGGCATGTCCATTCTACTTATTTACAATCAGTGGTCCCTCATGCAGGGAGAACAAATTATAAATTAATCTTTCATGAAGTGAAAGCTAAAATAAGCGCAGCTCAGCAGACGTTTCAGCCAAAGAAATCCGGACAATTACAGTTCAGATACAGTCGGCAAGTCAACATGAATCAAAGCGCAGGCATAGAGGCATAGGATGTAAACAATATACTGCTGTCATTGACATTGTCATAAAGGCTTTGCAGCAAACGTACTGGCCGATAATGTAAGTTATAAATTTGAGTGGGATGGGGTCCAACTGTAAGTGTTTAGACTTCTATAAGATAGGAGGAAATAGAAAGGGCTGTTCAGAGAACTGATTGGCAGATGAGGGCCCTAGTGGTGGAAACGCATCTCTGGAATGTTCCATACTGTTAACAGCTGGGACTCAACCTTGACCACCCACCACTATGTGATGAGAGGTGCTCTGTTTGAGGGTCTGCAGTTCTGGATGTGTTCTGTTCCTAGAACTATACTACAGTATCCTATAGAATCTCCTCTCTGTCGTTCTCTAGCCTCCTACCACACTGCCTTTATACTGCCACACAGACTAATGCACATAGTGAGGCATGTGATTTAGAGCCTGTGAAAGTCTTTGTTTGACCTCATCAATACTTCCAGTTAACTAAACTAGAAATGAAAAATGCTGTGGAACTGTGAACTGGTTTAATAACAAATCTCAAAAATGTGTAAATAACACTCCAAGGAACTTACTTATTTGTCGTAAAAACCCAGTAAAGGAAAAACAACTTTCAAGTAACCCAAATAGTCAAGGTCTTTTATTATCCATAAGATGTTTGGTACTGTGACACCAGAATTCACTGAGTTGAATAGTGGTTAATAATTATGCCCATGTTTTTCTGTAACGTGTTGATATGTCCTGTTTGTCCCATGCAAACTGTATACCATTGTTGCTGCTTTAAAAACGTATTTGGCATTGTGGACATCATGTTACAAAAGCTAAAAACCAATGCATTTGCTGTAGCCCATGCTTCTATTATATTCTTCTGAGATCTTTTAAAATCAAGAATGTGCCAAAAAAATACCACATTTTAGCTAAATCTACAGAATAATTGTGTTTCCCTCCCCCTGCTGGAGGCTGTGCCCTGCCCAGGTTGAATAAGACAGATGTTAATGTGACAAAACAGATCTCTATTTTAGTCATAACAATACCTTTGTCTGTTGGATGTTTCTAGTTTAGTAAAGTAAGCTCTGTTTTTGACTGGTGTACCTCATGCACCCATGTAAGCTTTATATGAATGTATGTGTGAGTGAAGGTACATTTTGTTTATTTTTAAGCATCCTCTCAGCTGCCCTGTTCGTCCTTCTCCTTAGTCAGCTCCATCACTGGTATAGATGCTGATACTTGAAGGAACCCTGTTCCCAGATCAGCGCTTACAGTAACTCTCCTCCCCATTGGAAACAGCCTGTTTGTGTGAAAATTGTCCAAATAAACATATGACTATGTTTTATATAAGTCACTGGCTTCAAAATGTGATATTGTTATTGCTACTACCATTATCAAGCCAAGCATATTTTTAACCTGCTGTCCTCCTTACTCATGGGCAAGCTTACGTTGTATTATTGCAATATGGGATGTCTTTTGAAAACACAGAACCACTCTCTTTCCCACGTCCCCCGAGAGGCACACACACAAACACACACACACTCACACATACACACACACAAAAGCCACAACAAATCACGGTGGGTTTTTTCAGCTGAGGGGAATGTAACCTCTGCTGCAGTGATGGCATGCAATGACACTCCACAATGCATATGTTCCCACAACTCTCTGAAAATGAAAATGTTACTTTAGTTGCTTGTTGCTGTGGCGTCACAAAGTGAGCCGTACAGCAACGTCATGAGTGCTGTCCTTTGTCACATCCCAGTCTCAGACCTGTTTTCAACTCTGTAACCATGTCACTCCTCTCTGGAAGTGGAAAGCAAGAAACAAGAGGCGGTATCCACAACCCCTGTCCCAGCCCAGGCTTCATCCTCATTCCCCAGCCCCAGACCCCAGGACACAGCTCCGGCTCTTAACCCCGTGTTATACCCCAACCAAACTGTATGTTCTGTCCATGTCCTACCAAGGTTGGAAAAGCCCATAGTCTCATCACGGCTGTTAGCAAAGGGCTAGCACAGCCCCCTGTCAACACCAGCTTGGTGTCCCGGGCATAAGGAGAGGCAGTCACAGGGACCAGGAGTCCTTCTGCCCTATAAATACATTCAATGTCAACTCCCACAGGACCTGAAATAGCTGTGCACAATGGCTAATGAGGACATAAGCCTCTTGCAGTGCAGTCTTAGGAGCTAAGACTCATCCCTAAGACCAAAAGTCTGCTAAGATTCCCTCTTGACAAGAGGGCCTATAGCGTCACTCCAGGTCAACACACACACGGCACAGTACAGTTACAAGGCCGTGCAAACAATTCTATTCCATTCAATCCTTACAATATATTAAGCTGACATTGACATCACATTAGCATGCTTTATTTAATTGGGGTCCGTAAATAATACAGAAAAAAAAATTCAAGAAAATGCTTTATTTTTATGCAGTGTCAATTCCATAGCATAAACATTAGTTTTACAAATGGGGGATAGGTGGAGTGTTGTGTTTACAGTAGCTTACGGTTACAGTATTTAAAGTAACTATAGGCAACTTCTTTATATTAACGGATTCTCAACACATTTCTTCTCATAGCACATTGTAATGTCGATGGGAGAATGAAAGGATTGCGGTTCAGATTAGTCCTCTTGAAGTCTCAATATTTAACACAAATTTTGTCTGCCACCGGGCACGATCTCCCGGGGGCTGAGACAAATTGCTTTATGGCACAAGGAAGTGCGTCACTTAATCAGGAAGAGATGCCCATACTTGGAGTATAGTCGTTGATCTAGCATATGCAGTGACCACGAGCATTCTGCATGTCTTCTTTGCGACAGTTAAGGAAAATAATTACTAAGCAAACAGTAGGGGTCGCCAAAATCATCTTCTACAAATAAACTGCCTCTAGTAACTTTAAATAGACCTTGTCATTAGGTCAACCAGAGTTGAAAAGGCTATTCACAAATCATAATGAGAAACCCTGGCAGTCCATTAAACCACATAAATCACCCATGTATTATTTCGGAGCGTGTGTGGGAACAAGACCTGCATTTGGCAGACTAGGAGAGAGAGAGAGAGAGACAGAGATAAAGGGAGAGAGAAATAGACACAGGGAAAGGGAGGGTGGGGGGTTAAAAGGGTAAACCCATTTAGAAACAAAAGGTAAGAATTTAATTCAGTGAGGCATTCTCCTTCCAAGACATAGCACCATTACCCCTCAAACCCTTGATGTACGTACGCATGCACTGTAACCCTATTTTTGCCAGTAATGGCTTTGCTTCTCTTCAGAGGGTCCCTATTCAACACTTCACTCACCATCACAGAAACATTCTCCCGACTATTGCCTCGACTGACCTCTAATCCTCCAAAAACTCTCCATTCATTGAAACCAGGCATCACTCACCAACATGTGGATGGTTATATCAGGAATCTAGAGCGATGCCAAAACAGGTTAGCACAAACGTCTTGGGAATAGAGTTGAAGTGTTGTTTGAGCTGTTTGTTTTTCCTAGATATCTAAACTTAAATGACTGCTTAGTGGTGTAACGTGTAAAAAGAACAACAACAACAACAAACACTCCTCGCTCATGTTTGACCTCACAGAGGCGGCTTGAAAACAACCCCAGCCCAGGCCAAAAATGTTGTTGGATTCACACCTCACTCTCACTTTTCCCTTCAGGCCTGCAGAGTGACATCAGTACCAGGCTTGTCCCCCAGTCTGTGGTGGCTGTGTGCCAGAATGAAACAGGGCAGCAGGCCTGACACTGTGTATGGCTTCCTTGGGTTTAATCATGGGCTAAACACTGGTATTCTTGAAAAACAAATTACGCATAAAATCTAAAATTATTTCATGATCAGGGAGTGAGATGTGCTCTTTAATATTCCATCATGTTTAAAAATAATTTCCTGTGACACCAGTTGACGTTAATGTTAACATTTCAACTCATGTGGGTATCCAGAGCTTCTCATCTTTATTATGATGTCCTGCACAGCCAAGCAAACACTAAAAGGATTCACATTGCAATACTATTGCACATTGATTATATCAAGGTGTCTTAAAATGTATAAAAAATGTATTCTGTGCTACCAAAGCAACCCCAGCCAGTTTTATTGAATATCATATGCAATACTATGCTCATAATCTAATAACGTTGACGTACCTGATCCATTAAACCTATTTGTTGTGATTGAGTGTTGTCTATTACAACCACTGTGCCTCACCTTAAAGGTTGACATAAACATCTCAGGGTACTTCAGCACCAGAGGTGAGCTAAGCAGTGAGCTGAACAGTGAGCTAAGGCTGGATGAGCTCACCAAGGAAGGAGGAACATAGCAACCTGGGAAGGCCCATCCATCAGCTCCTGCTGTGACTCCCTGGCTCTCCATTAGTGAGCCGGTGGCACTTCTGTCGGAGAGACGATGAAATGGCTGGAGTGTCAGCCACGTGCCGTCACACTGTCCTATATCTCTGATCCCCCAAAGCATCGGGGAGACTCAAGAGAGCAGAGAGCAAGTCAAACGGACCAGCTTTAGAACAGCTGACCAGGATCCACAGGTAAGTGCCTTTTACAAACATTGGGTTGTGCCGCCACAAGGGTTGACTATTTAGCTCCATTAGTAATTATTTGAAAGGCGTTAGTGGCTCTCCAGAGTGTCTCAAAAACGTGTGTGTCTAGGCCACTGGGTAATTTTCTGTACATGCTATTCATTGTAACTGTGGCTGGTATAATCGAAAAAGAATGATCACAACATTTGAATTAGAGGAGGTCTGTAAGGCTAAGAACAAAGCAAGATGTGGATTTATTACTGCACACCAACGTACTAAATAGTTGTTACAAGATTGGAAAGTTTCATCATTTTGATATTAACTCTATTGACTAGGATGGCTCATTTGAAGAAGTTCAACAGGATTCCCATGTCCAAGGTACATAGATGATACTCACTACAGAATTCACACCCACTAACGCAGCGTTTCTTTTGCTACCAAATTATATTTTCTTGTCTTTCCAGTCAATGAGAGAGATCTGTAAAGAGGAGGACTACGAGTTCCTTGGAGAGAAGCGGATACAAAAAGAGGAAACAAAGGAAGAACCTACCGTTCTTGAGGACGACTGGAGGGACAAAAAAGAGGAAAGGGTGAATTCTCTATTATATTATCTGTATATTGTTGAGCATTTTGACCATACGGAACATGCTTATGAAGTATACCTTGATGATACACTGTAAAATAGGTCAACACAGTCCATGGCTTCCTTTGGCATTATTGCATTTCTTACTGTTGAATGCTGGCAGATCCGTCATCGACTGGAGAGAGAACAGCAAGAGCTCCACAGACTCAAAGAAATAGAGGAGAGCAAGAAGGTACAGTGCATGCACACGAACGCACACCCACACACACTCCCACACAACAACACAAACTGATCAACCCACACACTAGTTTTGTTTCAATGTGTTAGGTTAGCTGAATTCAAAACCATATTTCAAGTTCAAAAATGTTTACTCTCTTTTTGGCCGGGAACACTGGGCTTGCTCCTGCTAACCGTCCAGCATTAATTCAATTTGATTGACAACGGCTTGCAGCACTTTCCCTTTAAGCTGATTGTCTCTGCTCCAAAGCAAACATGTGCGGTGCAAAAGAAAGGCTACAAGAGCTGTTGCTTAGCACCAGGTTGGAGCTCATAAGCTTCACTTGCCAGGCCCAACGACAATAACAAAGAACAGCATTATTCACATTTTGGAGGGTTTTACACCATGTCCTTGTAGTTCTTTATATGTGATAATATGAGTGAAAGTCCCAATAGTTATATTTTTTATTATTTTGGTTGGCTCGAACGATTAACACGGATACAGTAGAAACTGGTTTCAGCATGAATGCTCTCCTCTGCAGTTACTACAACCCTGTCCCAACAGGGTCCTCTAGCTCACACTCAAGGCTGCTGGGAAAATGTGTCCTTCATCATCCAGATAATTAGGTGTAGGTTGTTATGTACTTAAATACACAATTCTAGGTATTTGTAACTGCTTTCTCCCTAACTTCTCTTTTTCTCTCTTCTTTTTATTCAGTTTCTATGCTTAATTTACATGACAAATTATCAAATCTTTTCTTTACATATAAATGTTTAATCAATGGCACATCTATCGCATACACACAAAGAACGAACCTTGCAGAGCAATATGCTGGTCTCTGAGAGGAAAGTGTGGGGTCAAGGAGAGATAGACATGTTGTTGCACTTACATTTTTCTTATTAGAGCAGTTTAAACATTTATGATGACATGAGTCTACCCTATTGCTGTCACTCCCCTAAAGAATGCTCTTACAGCACTGACTCATACATTAGTTATCCGGCTCTTTATGACATGTGAAATTCATGCCAAGTCACGTAAACATGAAACATATTATCTTAAATTTGACATAGCAACTGATCATAGTGAGCGTTTCGGCTGAAATATGTCAAATGCAGTTAAATGTAAATAATTTGCAGGCTACTTTCTACACAAACACAGATGAAAGCCCTGTCTGTTGCGACCGTGTCCTAATCATGTAATTGCAGAGGAAATGGTAACAACTCTCAACCCTCAGCCCACATGTGTCGTAAGGTTGACGTGGGCTGTGTCAAACTGACAGTCAACTTTCTCCATTACATCTGCTTCCTTCCACTGCACATGCTCCTTCTCCCCTGACGGCTTACATCCACAGAGTATGTACGCACACACACACACACACACCCACACACACACACACACACACAGTCCCACTCATAGAAAGAAGGAGTGCTGTAATTGATGGCAGGTGAAAAGCGTCCATTGAGAGTGGATGGCCTTAGCTCTCATGTGTATCCCATCCAAACCGATTATAATCAATCACACACTGATCCCCCACAAAAAGAAACGGCACAGTTTCAAGTGGAGCCTCCCACCTCACCCGACCGCCTGTTTGGCTCTAAGTAGGGGAAGTGTGTCTGTGTGTGTTTGGAGTGATTTCAAAGTGCTGTGTCTGATCGAACAGTTCCCACATGACGGGCAATCGACCCTGCAGCCGTTAACTGTGCTCATTCTCACTTTCTCTCTCTCCCTCATTCTCTCACACACACACTTTGCAAAAAAAAAAGTGTAACACTCGAACGAGACAGGAAACTCTAACCCCCCCTCAACGTTGTAGCAGTCAGAGGTCGGGGGGGGGGGGTCAGGCAGGCCTAGCCCTATACATCTCTCCACGTCTGGGGAGCAATGAATTGTGGTGGGCTCAACATCAATGGCCCCACTGTTTTCTCTCTGTGTCTGGGGAGGCCTTCACACCCTGTAGGCGGTGCCTTCAATAGACTGGCTGAAGCTAACCCTGACACTAGCACATCGACAAAGATCCGAGGTCAGATTTACATTCCAATGTGAACAGTGTTAGCTTTAACCTGTGGGAGGGGGTAAGCTGATCCTAGATCTGTGTTCAGGACTTATGACTGCTATGAGCTGGGTGTTTGGTAATCTCTTTCACTAAGGACATGCATGCCACATTTACAAGGTGATTCCTCATACAGGCTGATAAGACATTTACCTGTAGTTCATACAGCTAAGCCATAACGTGTTTAGTCAAATACATTAGTGAATAGCACAGCGAATATGCTTATTCTGTGAGCTCACGGTTGAATACAGACATCCAGTAGTTTGACAGGGAAAAGGTAAACACGCATGACAGTCACCAAAGCACTGTGAAAGGTGTGAACAACCTACATTATTTCAGAAGAATCACAAAAGGTGTATTTGTTAAGAAAGTCAATAGGTAGAGAGAAAATCTGCTGGATTTTTGTTTTTGCAGGAGAAGGAAAAGCAGTGGAGAAGCCATATAGCAGAACTGGCTTCCACCCAGGAACAAGCCCTTGGAGAAAGACTGGCCCGACTGAGGAGGTTCAGGGTAAGACACACACACACACACACACACACACACACACACACACACAGGTTGCCCCCTGAAAGATATTTGTTAATCTGTACAAGGCTTCTCCCGACATTGGGTTTAACATCATACAGAAGTGGATTATGTGGTGTGACAGAAAGGTTATGGTCAGCATACCACAGCTTCTGCCAATGGATCAAAGACCAGAACCTAGTGATTTCTAACACTACAAACCAGCCTGTTTTAAAGTGGACGATGAATAGAGAGGCCTGTAAGTACAGAAAGATAGACTGTGTATTCTAAGAGATCTCATTGTGAATCATGAACAACATGGGTGCATGTGTGTTTGTGTGTGTGTGTGTGTGTACAGGAGTTTCAAAAGAGGGTTCTGTTGGAGGAGTTGGGCTTGGAGCCGGAGGCCGCTTGTCCCTCCGTTGACCAGCTCCTGACCCGGATGTAGAGGAAAGCCCAGCAGGACCACCGCATCACAAACGGCCTGATTCGCCATGGAAACCTCCTCTTAACTAATTGCCCTTTTGACTCTTGCTCTAATGCTATCTCGTGAGGCATCACCAATTAACATGGAACATAGTAACGCGGAGGAAAGTTCTAATATGAAAAGAATCATGTGTGAATCAGGTGCTCCGTCCTCTGCAAAAGGTGGCTGGAGGCTTCTCCAAGGAAGCAGGCCAAAACAGGGTCAGAGATACACTGGAACGCCAGACCAAAAGAAGGAGAGGGAACAGAGACGGTGAGCGATGACCATGGCTGGACCAATAACCTGTTTGACCCCACCCACTCAACCACACGTTGACTGCAGAAAAGTCGGATTGTCCAAACAAGATTACGGAACTAAAACCCTGGACTAGATCTATTCTATAGGAAACCCTGCAGCACTACAGCAAAAAAAGAACATGCAATTGAATAATGTGAATTCAGGGAGAGTTGGTGCAGCAATAAACCAGCTTGGTAAACCCGTTTGAATCTGTTTGTCTATGCAAATGAGGAAGTGTTGGTTGAGATCATGTGGGACTGGAGTCAAAGATGAGAGAAAGGTTCAATCTGGGTAGATGTCTTGATTTGTGGGGTGGGTTGGGTTGGTTCAGCTCCCATGCTTCTACTGAAACCTTAGGTATGTGTCTGCACAGATGTGCACCGATCAGGGCGTCTCGCCAGCATTAACTCCAATATATGTGCATGTGTGTGCGTGTGTGTGTGTATGTCTGTGTGTGCGCCCCTAGGCATTTTTGGAGCAACACATAAAAAGTGATCAGCCTCAAAGAGTGGAATATGTGGCAAGGTCTTTTTTTCATGCGTGCTTTATACAGAGATATTTACAGAGAAATAGAAAGACTGGGGAAAAGAGGGGTGGAAGAGAGAGGAGGGGGAGAAGACATGAGGATGGGCTGAGGAGAGGAGAAACAGGTGTATCCAGTCTGTGAGCAGAAAAGAAGACGGGAGGGGAAATCTGAAGAAAGTGAGACAGGTTAGGTTT
>JAVQIZ010068962.1:0-15326 GCA_036023535.2 Galaxias brevipinnis
AATCTTAATATGTTTATATTTTAATTCACTAAACAATCGCAAAGTAAAGCTAAATAACTTTTAATCGTAATATGTTTATATTTTAATTCACTAAACAATCGCAAAGTAAAGCTTAATAACTTTTTAATTCTTAATTTTTTTAGTGTAAAATCAATTCCTAATTGTACAGACGGTTGTTAATGTATACGTGTATGTTTGTGTCCTAAACGGCATGGGAACTGTGGCCGGCCGTCGTCATTAATTGCGTTGAGTGAGTTCAGTGGAGTGAGTTCAGTGGTGAAATAGGTAGCCTAATTCATTAGGGGCTTTAACCCCAAATGTTTCTAGCCACCAATGTTTTTTTTTTAATAAATAGGCCTATTTCTTTAAAAACGCTTTATGTGAGCGCCGGTGTGAGTGAAAGAGACAGAGGAAGACAAGCTGGTGCCTTGTTAGCGCTGAGTCACACAAAAGTCTAGATATACTTTTTATTTGAAATATTTGAAATGTTGGTTTGGGACACAATATGCCCATATTTTAATTTGAAATCACTTGCATTCGGGCTTTTACATTTTCGAAGTGAGACGCCCGCCTTTTGAAAATCAAAGCTGCAAGTCATTGGAGTTGCTTGCGATGTGCCTCGTTACTTTGCCCTCCAGAGGTCGTGATCTGCCTGCGGTCTTGTTTTGATAGAGAATCTCCTTTCAGCAGGCACACTGGAAACAGGAATAAATAGACATATTTGCTATTTTAAAATGTATGATTTAGCAACGTTTTATTTCTCTCAAGGACATAGCCTTTATTGTCCGGTGACTATTTTATTCATCGGCTTTTGAAAAGCCGGCTTTTGTCGGCTAACATAACCTCTGTCACACACTTAATAAAATCGACGTAAAAAAAAGTTTCGTGGTATTTTTTCTACACAACTATCCGGCGACCCCCAGAAATGATCTTGCGACCCCACAGGTTGAGAACCACTGACATAGCTAACAATAACTAATAGATCGCTCAGCAAACGTTCATTACCAATAATCACAGTTTCCTCAAGAACCAAATCGCCGGCACTTTTAAGTGAAAGATAAGAGCCGGCTCCCATCTGAGAGACGTTATTTTTTTCTTCTTCTTTTTATGAATTCATGGCGAACAGAAACTAGCAGTTAGCACACATTACGTCAATCGTTTTCAGGCATGCTTTTTTATTTGACTCACATTTGATAGACAATTTCATCAAACGTTGTCTGAATTTTATTAAAATTGGGCTATTAAATTGGTGCAGCAATTATTTAGTTAGTGCACCTCTACGATTTGTGAAGGTGATGGCAGAGAGACAGCTAGTGCATTGTGGCAACATCAGTCCCATCAGAAATCCCAGTCAGATAATAACAGAGAGTAGACACAGGATCAGCCCCTAGGTTTAGTTTTCCTTTATGCCAATCTATCCTAAAAACAACGTTTCACTTACTGTTGGATATGCTGCTGTTTTGCACATTGATATTTTTTTGTTATTTGTTACCTATACCTATCCCTATTACCTATTCCTGCAGGCACTTTCTGCCAACTCTGCAGGGATACCTACCACCTGAAAAGAAGATAATCTTTCCGTTCCTGCAGGCTTGGTATATGATGCTCTGCAGATATCCCTATACCTATCCCTATTCCTGCAGGCTCTTTCTGCCAACTCTGCAGGGATACTTACCACCTGAAAACAATAGTACAATAGCATTAGTCGTAGACAGATTAAGATTGTCCAGTGAGTGGGAATCCCACAGCTGTTAGCATGGTGTGAATTCACGGTGAGCTATAAACTACTGGATAAAATACAATCAGGCATATATATGGCATAGATATGTAATAGGTGCACCGGTTGAGAATAATAGAGACATGGAGCATTCTAGTTGATCATGTACAGTGCAATTAGGTTGATCATACACAAATAGGAATGGATTATCAGCCATGTACAGTAGCCCCCACAGTGCATAAACCTTTCTATTATAGACATTTATGATAGAGCATTCGAGTGTTGTCATACTTACATATATATACATAGTCAAAGTAAAAACAATGAATTTTTGAGTAGCGGTGCATGAACAGATAGTATTCTCCATTCTGCAAGTTTAGTTAAACAACAATACCAACAGCACTGATCATGTTACATGGACTATTGCGTTCTCATAATCTGATCAGTGAATCCTCAATATTACACATACAGTATTCACATCTGTTTTAGAAATAACACGGGTGATGCTGACAAAGATCATACAAGTGTACTTAATAAAGTACTTAATAAAGTACTGGTTAAAAGTCAACGAAAGTAATATCTCCAAAGGGTTAGCAAGACAATGGGCGCTTGGTAATGACGGAGAACACTGCAAAAATATTGAGTTCTCACCACTCTGATCAAACTGTTATAGTGTTTTTTCTTCCCTCTATCAGTCTGTCCCTGCCATTAAGGGCAGAACATATACAATAAATGTCTCCATAATAAATGTTGATGTACAGGCAATGACAGATGGCCAGTGGGCTATAGTATGTTGAGATGTCATATCATCGCGCCCGTTGCATGACTACACAGAAAGCACCTCCTCATAAGTGTAATGGCGCCTTCTTGTGGCAGACAGCTTTAGTAATATATAATATAAGGCATTTTGTATATACATTAAACAAATTATTATTGTTGCAGCAAGTCATCTTGATGAAGTTTATAATGAAACATGGTGGTCTGGGTGGTCTGATCAACAATATGTTTGCCTCCCAGTGTTTATGTTAAACTTCTACCTGCCTTCACCTTGCCTCAGAAGTGCACTGTCCGTATACCCTCATCACATCTTTAGATACATGGCTGTCTGCAATGTTCACAGACAATACGAATAATTTATTTATTAGGTGAAGGAAAAGAGTGCACAGTTTTACAACACTTACGCAACCCTATTTTATATATATATTTTTTTATCTATGTTCATATATATCTTAAACTACTTTTTTGGTTTTAGCTTTTCTGGGAGAAACGTACACACATTGGTGCCCAAGAACAGATCCTTCTGCAAACCAGGTTTACTGGCACCAGAAAACAAGGTCAGTAAGTCACAGTAAAGTTGGAAATAAATCACTTGATTGGATAATGATTGTAGATGTAAAGATGGCCAATGCCTTAATTTATACAGATGCACAGATACTACGGGGAATTTATTGGGAATTTGTTTATATTGTAATCTCTCTCTCTCTCTCTCTCTCTCTCTCTCTCTCTCTCTCTAATATATATGTTGGGGTGTATTTGTTGCATGGAAGCTGATTAACGTTAGATTAGAATCAACATGAATGTAATTGCACAGAGTGCAAGTACTAAAACAACAAACTGCAGTTTGGCATCTAATCAGAAATAAAATATGGGTATGTGGGGTATCACCAGGGTGTAGAGTTCAGCAGGATGACTGCTGCTATGAACAAGCTGTCCTTGAGCTTGCTTGTCTTGGAACAGAGAATTGTGTTGCGCCTCCCGGTATGATAGAAAGGCAAACAGGCTAGGGCAGTGTGATAGGTGTCCCTGATGATGCTGCAGACAGCGCTTGCGATGGACAGCTTTAATGGCGGGGAGTGGGGTACCGGTGAAGTTCACCAGAACCTGAGAACACATATGGACTTTCTCCAGTCTCCTCAGGAAAAGAGATGACGGTGAGCCTTCTTGACCATGGTGGAAGTGTTTAGGGTCCAGGAGAGGTCCTCGGAGATGTGGACACCCAGAAACTAAAAGCTGGTGACAGTTCAACTTAGTCCCGTTGATATGGATCGGTGTGTGTGGGACACCTTTGCTGTCTCTGAAGTCTTCCTGATGTTGAGGGTCAGGTTGTTGTCGGCACACCTCACCGCCAGGTGCTGGACCTCCTCCCTGTAGGTTGACTCATCAATGGTTGTTGATGAGGCCTACCACCGATGTGTTGTATGCAAACTTCGTGATGGTGTTGGATGTTGAAAACATGTACAGGTGTGCAGTCGTAGGTGAAGAGGGACTAGAGTAGGGGGCTCAGCACACAGGGTATGACCAGGATAGTTGAATTAGGATATATTGCTCTGTAATTGTATTCTCTGTAGACACAGCACTGATATCAGAGAAAAGGAGATTTCTCCTGTAATGGACCAGTTTGCATCTCATTCAAAGGTTGGGAATCATACATAAAGACTGTCCCTATTGGACATGCAGAAACACCAGCTTGTCCTGCGTGCCTCACTAATATCTTAATATAAAGAATGACTCAGAGGTGGGGTTCCTGCCGCTAAGAAAGTGTGTGGATGGGCATGGCTAACTGCTGGTGACAAGACCCCTGGTTAGGGTGCTAACACACCTGTCTACCTAGCACAATGTCCTCTATTATCTCAGCTGTCCCCAGGCCAGTTTGAGGTTGTGAGAAGGGTCATCACATAAATGGCAGTTCCATAATGCTAATGCACAAGCACATACTGTTGTCAAAGTAGCTTGGACATTTAAATATGTCCAATTAACTATCCATTGTTGTATAAACTATTTAATGATTTAGTTGTGTTTTACAGTGAATTACGTTGTCGACAAAAACATGCTGACGAAGAAAAGACTTCGCAGGTTACTAATCCCTTATCTCAGCTCTGTCAAAAATATTTTACAGCGAGGTGAGAGGTTTGTAAACATTGCACATCCTGGACTATACCAAAACTATAGGGTGGTGGGTTATAAAATGACAGTTCTGGGTTTTTTTCATACTTATTTCGTGTTTGTTTTCAACTAATGTACTGTGAGATGTAACATAAATATTGTTATACGAATGAGCTTTAAATGAAGTTTGGTTTTATGAAGCTTTGTAGATTACTGATATTGTATCTCTGTAATACGTATCAACATCCCACCCCTCTGACTATTCAGAAGTGCGCTCGTCGTGTTCTACTGCGAATCAGCTGAGTTTGAGGATTCCACCCCTTTTGCGCTAACTCAGACTACTCTCCAGGGTGGTCAGATTGGTACTCAGTCAGCTACTGAACAACTGTCTACATTTGCTATCATCTCATCATTGCTTCAAGAATGCTAGACGTGGAGGAGCCGGTCAGTTTAATCGTGAGGAATAGTGTAAGCTACCTAGCTTGAGACGAGCGCATCATCGGTCGAGTGTTGCAGTTGGTGAGTCATTGAAGTTCGCTGTCCTTCTTGTTCATTGCGCCAATTGATCGTATTTTTAATTCTACTACTATTCTATGTACTTTTGTTATTTGCGACGTGTTACAATACATTAGAATGCATAATGTCAGTTAATCGTCCATGTTGGCTAGTGTTGGATATTTCATTTGATAGCAAGGATGACAACATGAATCTATCAGATTGACGATTCACCTCTGCTTCGAAATAGCCTGATCATATTGACTGCAACATCAACAAAATATAATTTTGACAAAATCAACATCTAAGCTTAGACATACATAAATTATTCTATTTACAAATCTACATAACTATTCTATAGCATGGAGATCCTTGCATGGTTTATTTAGTCATCCAACTCAATCACTCGGAGCCTTGCTTTTGACAAACACTCTCGCACCGTGCCTGAACGTCACACACCATTTTCTCGCTTTCTATTGCTCATATCTACGAACACACTCACTTCCTATGTAAGTAAGGATTTGATTTTATTCCTCATCCATCACTGTTTACACAGTCTACATGTTTTATTTACGTAGGGTTTGGCCTATACAAGCTTTTGGTTCTATTGCAAAGGTTTCTACCAGCCCAGACTACACTTGTCAGGTGCTACAAAATGAGCTAGCTGGGCCTTCAAAATAAAAAAAAAATTGAATTCATGGGACATGATGATTACAAAGCAAATGTGAACCGTTTTGTAAATTTTGATTGAAGGTTGATTTCAGATCATGAAGTACTAGAATCGTCATACAAGCTTAAGCCCTTAAGTGTTTTTATTTTCGCTCTTTATCTCCATTTCTCTCTCTATCTTCCTGTGTGTGGGTTTGTGTCTGTCTGTCCGTTGTATTACTCTGAAGTGCTATTAATCCATGTGATGCTCTGTGTTTTGGGAGTGATTTGATGGTTTAGTGACTTAGAGTACACTAGTTCAGGCCCAGTCAGGAGATGATGTAAGTCCACTTAGGGCTGATGCATTTCTTACTCATCAGACTGAATCCCTTGAAATCATATGTCTTTACTCTTTCCATAGCATTTTGTCCAATCCCTTTAGTTCTTTGGGATTTTACTGTGTATATGTTTATGTTATGCAAGAAGATGCTGATGGACAGATCTGGGAGACAACAATGATTAGGTCAATTTGTCTTCATAAACCTGTCCACCTAGTTACCTGGAAGGGAAATAAGGATGTTTTGTTAAGGAGCCAGTGAGGCAGATAAGAGGGTCGGACCCTGGACTGAATCTATTGACCTTAGGTGGCCCAGGGCTGTTCTTAGTGGATCAACGAATGGAGTGTGTGTTTACTGTCAAAATTACAGCCTGCAGCCTGTCAAACAAACTCTAGCAAAAGCTACAGAGATCATCAGTTTAGAAAATATGCTACAGTTTGGGCTATTGGCTTCAGTTTAATTGAACAATATAACATGGAGGCTATATTTCACAGTGGCATGGAACAGTACAGCTGAAAAACAAATAACCCTTTTCTTTTTATGTCATGTCCTCTCTTCAATTCTATTTTTGTTTTGTTGTTCCTTCTCGAAGAGTCTGCTCTGGGCCTGGGCCTAATACATTGAGCGTTTCCACCACCAGGCACGTGTCTGCTGGCTCCCTCCTGGTAAACCGTCTCTTAGCTACGGGGAGATGTCCAGATGTCCGTGCTGCACTAATCCCCCCTCTCTCTGATCTACTACATTTAAAGAGACACAAACAAGTAGCCCTCACACGTGGTCATGTGCACGAGCCACCACCATCGTAAACATGCCAGGGATCAGATAGTTAAAATTAATTGCAGACTGCAGGATTCAAATAAATGATGATTTTCTAATTCTGGATCTGGCAAGCGTTTTCATTGTAGTCTATTTGATTAGGCCATTTGACCTAATCAACGGACCTGAAAGGGGGTCTTATTCTCTAGCTGGATGGATACAGTGAGTGGCTGAGCTGTGTGAACACTACTACTGTTTGAGGGACTACTGTGCCTACCTGTGTGTCTGGCTGGCCCGTGTGTGGTTGCTAGGTAACAGTTATCTGCTGGAAGTATTCCTGGGCCTCATAATTAGGACAGGTCATCCACACAAGCACTGGTCATGTCATGAAAGACATGTTGGTCATGACTCAAGGTGAGTGTTTGTGAGCATAGTTCATTGTGTTGGCTGGCCCAAACATACGGAGACCAAGATTTCTACCAGATAGGGATTGGAAAACTGGTGTTTTGTGTCCAAATGTTTGTGTAAATGTTGTTGACGTTTTTCTCCAGACATCACTGAGCATGCTGGGACAGGAGTGAAGAATCATGGATCCTGAAGAGCTTGAGCTGCAGAATGACTACCGTTACCGTAGCTACGCGGCTGTCATTGAGAAGGCGCTGCGGAACTTTGAGTCATCCAGCGAGTGGGCAGATCTCATCTCCTCCCTGGGCAAGCTAAATAAGGTGCATTAGCAGACCTTTTCATGACATCTTAATAACACAAAGTGAGATGCATAGTAGCCTCCCTTAATCCCAACTGAGGTGTATTCTTACAATTTGAGTTTTCATATGTGTATAGGACTTGTCCTGCTCTTACACTTGGTTGAGCGTGTCGTTTGAATCTCTCACACTTTATCAGGTGTTAGTTTCGGTTCTCAAAAGATACGATATGAGGAAGCAACTATTAGTTTTTTGAGAGTCTGAGCATTTCTACTCTATTGTTAAAGAGATTATCAAGAGTTTACTTTCCATTCTCTCAAAGTGAAGATACTACAGTTCTGAAAAAAAAATTAGACCACTCCAAATTTTTCTTGAATCAGCATTTCTACATTTATGGCAGCCAATTCCATTTCAGTGTCCGTTGAGTTCCAACAATGGCACACCTCATTCTACCTAATGAGGTACGGATAGGTGATCGCCTGACCTCAAATCTTATTTAACGAGGAAAAGTATAAAAACCACTGCCGTGGTCATCACTATCCTGGATGGCAAAAAATGTGCTAGTAGTACCTCAAAAGTAAATTAAGTCCCAAAAATAACTATTGACCAAAACCGTTGAAAAGAAAAGTGGGAAACCATGCAATTTCAGCTTTACTGGAAGAAGGATACAGTGAGCGTCAGGTTGCCTCCATCCTTAAGGTTTCAAATACTGCAGTTTATAAGAAGACGGTCAAGCAGCAGACATAGGGTAGTACAAAGCTACAGAGACTGTCAGTGGGCGAAAATGACTCCATGGACCCGGATAATTGCCATTTCATATGAATGTCACTCAATAAACCGTAGGAGGTGTGACCGACAAGTGACCTACAAACAGAATGACGAACGGCAGCTGGGGTGGAGAAAATGGCGAGGATGTTTCTAAACAGGCTCCTAGGAGCAGAGCTGAGACCATCGTCAATGAGAAGGAAAGAAAAGCCAGGGCTGCCAGGCTGAGGTTTGCAAAAGACCATAAGGATTGGACTGTAGAGGACTGGAGGAAGGTCATGTTCTCTGACGAGTCCCAATTATTGGCTTTGCCCAACCCCTGTTTGTCTAATCGTTGCGAGGCAGACGGAGGCCTGGAGAGGCCTACAAGTGTCTCTCACCCACAGGGAAATGTGGTGGTGGATGGTGATTGTGAAGGACACATGAATCAAGCCACGTACAAGGTTGTCCTGGAAGAGAGCATGCTTCCTTCTGATTTGACAATGTTCCCCAACTCTGAGGATTGTTTTCTTCCAGCAGGACAATGCTGCATGCCACACAGCCAGGTCAATTAAGGTGTGGATGGAGGACCATCGGATCAAGACCCTGTGACGGTCAGCTCAATCTCCAGACCTGAGCCCCACTGAAAACCTCTGAAATGTGATCCAGAGGAAGATTGATGGTCACAAGCCATCAAACAAAGCTGAGCTGCTTGAGTTATTTTGCGTCAAGGGTTGGCATCATGTTACCCAACAGCAATGTGAAAGACTGGGTGGAGAGCTGTGATTGAAAATCCGGTTTATTCCTCCAAATGTTGATTTTTGAAATCTTCCGAAGTTAAAACAATATTATTGTGTTTTAAAAAATGTATATTCGTATTTGCATTTTTGAAGTCTGAAAACATTGCATTTTTTTTTTCTGCTAATACATTTTTAACTGGTTTTCTGCTTTATTGTTTAACTTGTTTAGTCAGTTACAGCTACCAGTTCTCCCTTCAGAGAGCCATATAGAACCACCCCGAGGACTTTAGACAGTAACTGTATTGTCTTTTCTTTGATTACTGTCACTGTCACTCTGATTAGTGGTATCTTTTGGGATTAAAACTTTGCTAACCTCTTGATAGGTTCAAAAGGAGTCAAATATTTTCAATGACAAAGTTCCTGCTTACTGACTTGTGTTTGAGGATGTGGGATGTCTTTGTTCTATTTGACTGATCAGCAAAATGACACATGGCATGTTCCTTGTTCAAACAGCCTGTGATTGAAGGGCTTTTTTTTGCCTAATCATTGCCTCCACACCCTCTCTACCCCCCCCCCCCATCACTCCTCCCTCCTCCCCCACTCCTGGCTCTCTCCAGGCTCTACAGAGTAACTTGCGTTACTCCCTCCTACCCAAGCGGCTGATCATTGGGAAGCGGCTGGCCCAGTGCCTGCACCCAGCCCTCCCCAGCGGGGTCCACCTCAAGGCCTTGGAGACCTATGAGGTCATCTTCAAGATCATTGGAACCAAATGGCTGGCCAAGGATCTCTTTATCTACAGGTCTGAGAATACTGTTTTTGAGCACTGATAATGCCAACACTGCTCCTAATTTTTGTTTGACAAGTGTGCTTATGTAAATAAAAAACATGTAAAGCATGTTAAAACCTGTGTGTTTATGTAAGTAAAAATGTGTGTTTATGTAAATAAAACCTGTGTGTTTATGTTAATAAAACACATGTATGTTTATGTTAATAAAAAAAACATGTAAAGCATATTAAAACGTGTGTTGTAGCTCGGGGCTGTTCCCTTTGCTGGGCCACGCGGCCATGGCGGTGAAGCCGGCCCTGCTGACGCTGTATGAGCGCTACTACCTTCCCCTACAGAGAGCTCTGCTGCCCAGCCTGCAGGCCTTCATCACAGGGCTGCTGCCTGGTCTGGAGGAGGGCCTGGAGGTGTATGACAGGTAGGCCCCACACACATACCGTTGTCATAACCAGCTTCAGGCTCACCGTTGTTTTGATGGAGTCTAAACCTGCAGGTCTATGACGGGCAGCCATATTGTTTTCACAACTGCATTCAGGTATTTTTGGATTCCAAACCCTCTGTGTGTAGAACAATAACAGGAAGGTCGGGACGCCATGTTTGTGTTGCTGCCATCCTCTGTACGCAGGACCGACGCCCTGCTGCTGAAGCTGTCTCTGCTGGTGGGACAGCAGGTGTTCTACGGCGCTCTGTGGGGCGGCGTGCTGGTCAGCCCTCTAGTGCGCCTGGCCGCCTCGCACTTCCTCGTAACACACTTTGACCGCATGGCCACTCCGCGGCAGCAAACGCACATGCTGGGCTACGACAACCGCCTTGTGGTAGGTGTTTTGTCAGAGGGAGAGACTTGTGTGTTATGCAGGCTTTTACCCAGACATATATGTGTCCTAACTTAAGCTAGTGTCTTTGTCTCGGAAGGTGAAGGCCATATGCCTGTCGCTGCAGGACTCCAATGTTTTGGTCCAGAGAAACATGCTGGAAATCCTGCTCTACTTCTTCCCCTTCGGATCCTACCTGGTGAGAGCTGCTGCTGCTGCTGCTGCTGCTGCTGATGCTGGCTTCACCCATACTTTATGCAGTCATCATCTACTTGTACTACAAACCTGCATGCTCCTTATTATCCCCGTCTATCTCCTGACAACCTGTAGTCTCATCCTTCTCCGTATCGGCTGTGTGTAACTGTGCATTTGTGTGTGTGCATGTGTTTTGTTGTGGCAGGACCCGGAGCAGGCCAGCTTTCCTATGACAGAGGAGGACATGGTGACTGTGGTTTCAGCGGCCTCCCTCACTATCCTCCGGAGAGACATGTCCCTTAACAGACGCCTCTATGCCTGGCTCCTCGGTACGTCAACTCACTAGGCCAACGGGACTCTCTACGTGGAAAACTATAGAGGTTTCTATAGTGTCAAAATGGCTGGCTAGGCTGTGTATTTGTGTGTGTGAATTCTTTCTGCATTTTGTCTTACAGGCACAGATATCAAGGGAGGCATGGTGGCCCCGGACCCTGACCTCTCAACCAGCCTGGAAGTACACACGGCCTTCTACTTCAACAAATACTCCAGGGATCTCATTGTACAGGTCCGGCATGGGCACATACGCACACAAACACACTTACTCCATTCAAATACAAATATATAAACTAGTTTAGCTGAAATGCTTGAGGATATGTACAGTGGGCCAGTGTTTTTCTGCTTGTTTTCTGAGACTCTGGTTACATAGGTCAGTTCAACAGTTCTTAGAATGTTTTGTTCCGACCAGGTAACTTCAACTTTAGAGCTTCAGAAATACTGTTAATATAAAAAATTTAAATAAAAAAATAAAACTGTATTCAAATTCATGTTTTTTTTCTAGAGACAATTCTCTTCCTGCATAGTGACATCCTCAAGGCATGGGTTAGGTTTGATCTACTTGTCAAGGTTTAAAATGCCTGCTTCTGTTTCTAAGGCTCTGATCAACATTCTTAAACAACCAGATGTGGAGGCAGAATCGGAGAGCGTGATTGGTTATCTCCGACCTTTCCGCATTATCATCAGCCTCCTGGATAAGCCAGAGATCGGTAACCGACCATCCCCTCCCTCCATCCAAAACGCACACACACACACACACACACACACACACAGCCACATTCTTCTGCCCAAATCCTCACACCACATAGCTTCATTACTTCCGGTAATTTCCTTTCCACCTTTTGTAATGAGGATCATAACGATGATGACAATGATATTTTGTGACCAGGTCCCACAGTGCTGAGCAGCGTGTTACTGGAGGCTGTTCGGGCGTTCTACAGCTACTGCCGAGAGATGCTGGGGGAGGAGGCCATCGCTAGCCAAGGCCTCGCGGGCAACCATCTAGCCAGGTAACAGGGGGAGGCTGGTGGAAGTACAGCCTAACCATGAAGGGAAACCGTTGTGCCGATAATGAGCCGCTGATGTCTGTTGTCCCCACACAGTAAGGTAAAGGAGAACAAGAACGCCTCAGAGATCATCAAGACGGTGAACATGCTGGTGAACTCCATGAACAGTGAATACCTGTGGGGCTACATGAGTCGACGCTTCTGCAACAGCCTCAGGTAGCTAATAACAATAATATTAATGCATGGGGTTTATAAGCACCTTTCCTGTAACTCAATGACAAAGAGAACATATGAGGGGTAAATACTATTTACTAAATAGACTTACAAGTAAAAGCCACAGCATATTCAGTGTTCAAAATGGGCAAGTATCTAACTTGATATCTTTTTACTTTGTCTTTTTGTATCTTGAGAAAAAAGATATTCACCCCATATACATTTACAGCAATGATGTCAACTTGTTTGGATAAACTACACAAATATACGTTAAAAATGTACCCCTCACCCCATGCTGGACAATATCAATAATTCTCCTTGTTTCTCCTTCCACAGCGACCCCGATGACCCTCCAACTCCCCCCTCAGAGGACTGCAGCCACGAGGCACCGTCTGTCACGGAGATCTCCACCCTCATTATATTCCTACTGGACGTCATTCCTTTGGTACGACACACACACACACACACACACACACATACACACACACACACACTAATCAAATCTAATGTATTTGTATAGCACATTTCATACACTAAGGCGATTCGATGTGCACAAGCGACGTGCCCAAACCTCACAACATCTCAATGCAGCACTGCCATGTCATCTCGCTGTGTGTGTGTGGGTTCCACCAGGAGCTCCACGCGGACATCCAGTCCCAGTTCCTACCTGAGATGCTGGGCTGCATGCTGCGGGCGCTCTGTAAGCACATGGCCACCCTGGAGCTGGCCGAACTCACCCAGGGCCTGCGCGCCTGCTTCAAGGTGCTCAGCAAGATCCAGATGCCCGTGGCCTTCATGGACTCTGAGTCGGAGACGCAGACGGAGGTGGGAGAGCCACCGGACCAACAGGAAGTCGACAAGCCCGATCAGGTAGGTACTGCAGAATGGAGGACTCCTATTGCGTGTGGCTTTCATTAGTATCTGAGGATTTACTGTGGACATTACCGTGGACCTCTTATGAACCAGGTGGTCGAGAAGGAGGAAGAGAGTGTCATGTCGGATTTGGCCAACGGTAACCACAGCAACGGGGAGCCTCATGAGCAGTACGTGGTGGTTGATGTGAGCATGCCAGAGGCGGAGCCTGCTGAGGCCGTGTTCCCGCCCCTCCGATCGGAAGACAGCGGATTGGGCATCAGCGCCTCGCCCTCTGAGCAGCACCTCCTACCAGGGGCTGGGCTGATGCCGGAGGGGATGGGGGCCTACAAGGAGGGGGCGGACGTGTGGAGGAAGGGGGGCAGTGTGGACACCATGACTCAGTGTCTGCTGGACATCATGGCCTTCATCACCACTAGGTATGTTCGGTGTATGTAAAAATACAAAACTCAAAAGGCTTTTATGCAGTTATAATCCCTATGAACTAATAGTGTCATTGTATGTGCAAGTTTTTATTTATGTATTTTTTCAAACGCTTTTATTTCTGTTGTTTCTGTACGTTCTCGCTTGCCAGGTACCTGCTAGTTCAAGTAGAGGATGTGAAGGGGCAGGAGGAGGGCGGCCAGCCCGAACCCGAGCCCCAGTCTTTCTCCCCCAGCCACAGGGCTACGTTCGGCGGCCGCGACATCAAAGATAAGCTGGCCGGCTTTTTCACCCCCGCTAAAATAAAGCCTAGCTCGTCGTCGGAGAGCCCCCCTACGGAGCCCACCAGTGAGAAGAGGAGGGGCCGGGGGCCCGCGTCGAGGCTGGATTGGGGGGCGGGCTACATGCCCCGGGGCCGCGCCGAGATCTCCGAGACCTGCCGCCAGGCCTTCACTGCCACCTGCCACCTGCTGCTGGAGAGCACCACCTTCCCTGTCTACCTGAGTGAAGAGGAAGGCCTGGCGCTCCATGCACATATGTTCAACCAAACTGGTGTGTGTGTGTGTGCGTGTGTGCGTGCGTGCGTGCGTGTGTGTGTGAGTGTTTGTTCTAAATGTATCAGTTTGTTTGTGTCATTCACTTTATGTATATTTTCTTTACACCTTTAACCTTTTCCTAAAATAAAAAACACGGTTTGGTACAAAAAAAACTGAATAGGAAAAGCTTTAGCTCTTTAAAGAACTGTGTGCAACATACTGTATTATATCTCTTTTCTTTCCTCAGGCAGTGACTTGTGTAGCCTTCCTATATGGCTGCGGTCCTTGATGATGCTGTGTTGTCTTTCAAGAGACTACAACATCCAGCATACAGCCCTGTCCACTATGCTAGAGCTCATCAACCACTCCCAGTCCCTGGCCCTAGTCATCCAGGACAAAAATCGCCGCTACCAGACCTCTGAGTTGAACCCCCTGACTGGGCGGCTGCAGATGGTCACGGTGCCCCCTATCTACCCTGTCCTGCTCAGAGCCATAGAGGAGGGCACCGACTTCTACCAGGTCAGCACGGTGTTGTCCCTCCCTTTTTTTAAAGTGGAAATGGTTTTGATCTTGATTCAGCTTTTTTTTTACTCTGGGGAAAAGATATCCCTGTGTGATTTATAACGGAAGTGTAACTTGTCCTTCTCTTGGTGACCTGATTGTGCGATGCCATGCAGAGGGTGGCACAGGTGCTGTGGTCCCAGCTGGACACGGAGAGGAGGGAGCACCACATCTCCTGTGTGGAGCTCTTTTACCGGCTCCACTGCCTGGCTCCCTCCGCGTCCATATGTGAAGACATCATCTGCCAAGCACTTTTGCATAGAGACAAGGTACACACTGGAAAACACAATAAGTTGACTGGGGTAATAAACAGAAGATCATCGCACCTTTGGCCACGAGACTCTTTATTTAGATGATTCGATGGCAAATAGGCTGTTATGCATGGCCTCCATTTACGTACATGCAAAACTGGGTCAAGTAAACAGACTTACCTCAGGTGACAGGATGAACAAATAGTCCCTGCGGTAATTGTGCCTTGTTTTGTGTGTGTGTGTGTGTGTGTGTGTGTGTGTGTGTGTGTGTGTGTGTGTGTGTGTGTGTGTGTGTGTGTGTGTGTGTGTGTGTGTG
>JAVQIZ010068968.1:0-17500 GCA_036023535.2 Galaxias brevipinnis
CCAGAGTCTCCATACTGGCAATGTAACACAGCAGCCCTGGTAACAGGTCTAACTGGTTTGTTGTGGAAAACAATAGTACAGTGGAATAAGAAGCTTTGGAAAGTGATGTTTATGATGAATCAGATTTGTTTGGACTTCATACACCCCTATTGTGGAACTCCCATAATGTTTTCTGAAAAAAGAAAATGGTTGAATCATCATGGTGAGATTGTCATTAAACATAAACAACCAATACGTACACTAAACACAAGGTGTGTGTGCGTGTGCGTGTGGGGGTGTGTGTGTGTGTGTCATGTACCCACGTAGGACTATGTTGTCTATGGAGACAGTGGGCCAACAACACGGACCAGACAATAATATCCATGGTGCGTGTGTTTGCGTTTACTCCCTACAGGAATATGTGGCCTACAGTCACACAGGACGGATCATCCCAGCCATATGGTTTCGCTATGACCTCAGCCCAATCACGGTCAAGTACACAGAGAGGAGACAGCCCCTGTATCGCTTCATCACCACCGTAAGTTACTCCTGGCACGTCCTATACTGAATACATAGCTTGGCAAATGCTGGGTAAGGTTAGCATTATTGACTGTGTCTATACACTGGAATATTCTCTCCTATGGTTTTCTCATAGTGGCATAGTTATGAGTTATTTTGTTTATTATTTGCTAGAATGAGAGGGAAATGGGTTTTACAGTGTGCGGTGACCATGCCATTTGGGCATTAGGAACACTTACAGGCCAGGCCAGTGGACGAAACACACCCTTGTTCGTCATGTGTTTTGCCTGTCATCACTTCAAATGACTGTACTCAAAGAGGGATTATGAGTCAAGCGTGTATATATTGTGAGTCAAGTGATGACAAAGCTATCCAGCTCTTATTTACACAACTCTGGGCTAGATAACCTCCCATCATCGTAGGTTGTATACAGGCCTACATCACCTCTCAAATATTTTAAAAACAAATAAGACAACTGCCATATGATTGTCCTAACAGGCATAAAGTAAGTAAAGCTTTTTGCTCTGTCAAAGCTACAGAGAAGGAGACCTAACGTCTGTTGCCTTGTTTTCATGATAGATCTGTGCCATTATCGGAGGGACGTTTACAGTCGCAGGCATCATCGACTCCTGTATATTCACTGCCTCGGAAGCCTGGAAGAAAGTTCAGTTAGGAAAAATGTCCTGAGGACTCCGCCATCACAAAGACAGTATATTTAATTAATGACGGGAAAGGTTTGCTGGCCTGAGGGCCAATTATTATTGCTGTAGCCAACTCATTGGTTCTTATTATGAGAGATATGCTCAATACGTTGGCTACAGTAGAAAGGGGTTGGTCTGCTGGGCTGCGTGTCAATGGTCTCCATTTTCTATGAGCTCTTCTCTGTGCTGGCTTTAACATGTCAAATAGAGAAGGTGCAGCACTTTCTGCGAAAAACAACTTACTGCAAGATATTTACGAAAGATGATTCAGCCATCTTTCCATCCGTTATCCGTTATCACCCTTCCACACACAGTGTAGGTGACAAGGGGAGAGGCTGTTGCAATAGACTATTGAGATGCAGCCCAGTATTGTCAATGTAAGGAAATAGTCAACCGAAGGATTCCTGACTGTTTTCATATTCCGGCACTCTGACGGAGTGAACTGGAATGCGTGCCTCATCTTTATCAAAACATTATTTGCCTCCTGTTACTCTCAAATGGTTTAGTAATGTTTTTTCAAGACAAAACTTCTCTCTTTGTTTCCATAAAATGCTGCATTGCCCCACAAAATTTTACTAGTTCAAGGAGAACTTCGGCGGTGTTTATGTAATTTCGAGACTTTCTTTTTGTACATTTTCTTTTCATTGATAATCAATGACCAAAACAATGGAATACAGTGAGATTCCCACTAGCATTGTATTGAGGTGACTGTCACTAAAAAAGGTGTTAACAATTATAATACTTATTTTAAGTATGCTACAACTTTCATATAATTGAGTGCATGTTTAGGGAATTGATTTCCTTGTTTTACATGGCAGTGTTTAAAATCTCTCCATATACCAAATGTTCTTGAAAGTGATTCAGACCAATTTAGTTATGCCAAACATTTTTTGGGGGAATATGTGTTGTACTTTGTCTTAGAAAGTTGAAATGTGTGTGTGATATCAGTTCTCATTTGGGAGAAATTGTCTTTATTTACCACACAAGGTGTATTTATAGGTCATATTTTACAACATCTATACATTTATTTTTATATAGATTTCCGTCAATCAGTTTGTCAATTAAGGTAGATTGGATTTAGCTGTTTTTGTTTGTAAGTTTGGGATGGAGGTTTCCTTTACGGTCCACATTATCTTTTCTACCTCTACTATCGCAACTCTGATCAAGGACATTGGTTTGAAAAGAAATCAAAACTTATATTTCTCACCTAAAGGTTGTAATACATTTCCAGCGTCACTATCAAATGACTTTGTAACACCACCTTTGTAACACTAAGTAAAGATGGCACTGTGATAAACTAGAACAATGTTGTCCGTCTCGTATGTGTTTGAGCTACCAATTTTCTCTGTTCGTGAAGATTCTCTGAACGCTTCATGCAAATATTTGACTAAACCATGACTCAGGGGACTGCTTCATAGGATTTAAAAGAGTGCACAGAATGCCACTGGTGAGTAAAGTCTCCTGTGTACACAGTGCGTTTGGGTAAAATGGACTTTGCACCCTGGTTGCTGCTAGATCCTTCCAGCTATGAAAGGCTAATAAAGGTTACTCTGACATGCTGTTGCCTGTGGCAGTAGTGTATCTTGAGGTGGTTAAGCTGTCATAAGCATCAACGGGGGCCTACGTGAGGTTCTGACAATGGGTAGTTAAGTGAGTCACTCCGTTGTGCCCTCGTTTCTCAATTTACCTCTGTCACCTCATCCCTCGTTCCTCATCTCCTCGTTTTCTGTGTCTACTCCAACTAAGGATTCACAAGGAAGAACTGTTCTTTAGCTTAGTAAGTAGATAAACTGTTCATTTTAAAGCCCAAAGGCCTAAAAAAAAAGACACTCCAGTGGAATTTTTGATGACTCACGTTGCCATTGACACCCCTGTTCTTTATTAAGGAAATCCTTGCTCCATTATTCAGTCGACTCGACTAGACTTTAAGGCAGCAACAGGCCCCCTCTTCTCCTTTTCTCAGCTTAGATCATCACGTATCATGATCGTCTCCCTTTCCTCCGCTGAGATCGCTACAGATCATGTGGCTTTGGGTCATGTGGACGTGGTGATTGTGAAGGAGCAATTATTCACACCAATATATGCCATTGTGTGGTTTGCAACACTTCCATGTGAAAGTGGGCGAAAGACCAAAGAGAATAAGCTTTTACTTGCTCTACCACTATGGAAAGTTGTATGCTTATTGTACAATACATGATGACACTTAATACATCCATTAAAGAAGATATATTGCTTTATTTCTTCCATGTTTTCGTACAAATACACAAAAAGCTTATTCTGTAGATAGAAATTACAAAAATATGTGTTGAAGATATAAAATGCATTTGGATTTGATATTGACATAATAGTGCCACCCAGTGGCTCTTTGGGGGTATTTCAGGTACGTCAGTCCAGTATTGGTCAGGAGCACCCAGGGACAGGCATCACAATGGAAATGTGAGTACAGCATAGTGGTCATTAACATTGGCTTTGGAATGTACAGGCTTATTTGAGTGATGTTTAATCCCACTATTAACACCTAGGCCTAAATGAGACAAGTCAGTTTGCCAAAGAGTTCAGACGGACTAACACTTGTGTGCTGTGCACGTCCTGAACCCAAGATGAACCCTCTTGGCAGGAATCCCATTCCCCTGTCGTGTCTGGTTTGCCACCTCACCGGGGATTTACAGATTGGAGGAGGCGGGGCACACAGCGTCTGGCAGGGAGAAGAAGTCGCACGTGCCGTCTTCGGCCAGCTGCCCGTACTCGTTGTTGTAGAAGGTCTGTCCCGTCAGCTGGCTCAGGAACGCCGGCCGGTGCCTGTGGCTGCTGGCGGGGCTGCTGCCTAGGCTCAGGGAATCGCGGGAGCCTGTCAGACGCTCCGTGCTCCTGCTGCTCAGATGGCTGCCGGAGACAGAACACACCGCCATCTGTAAAGACCCGGCGGCACGCTGACAGGCTGTCACCGGGTTGGTGTCCGTGCGTGCGGTGTCTACGTTGTGCTGTGTATTTACCGTGTGTTTGGTTTTTAAAGCGTGACCTTGCGTGCGACTTTGTGAGCCGCTGCGGGACGTACCTGTTGGATCCAGCCCCTGTGTGCCGCGGTTCGATCCTCTCCAGTTCCTCCGACGCCAGCACCATCCCGCTGTCTGTCTGCCCACTGCTGTCCTGCATGGGGGAGATGGAATCAGAGAGTCTGTGGGGGGCACGATGGACCTATAACTGGGTGACCTTTCCCACACTATAGCTAGAGCAGTCTGCTCCAGAGACAACCAGGGAGCACCTTTTTGTTAATAATAGTGGCTGAGTCATTTGGGAAGCGGAGATTCTGTGGTAACTAAATGTCACCGGCTGTATGACATTTCAAGAATTGATATGGAGATCAAGAGCTTACGTGATTAGCTTTATACAAGGCCATCTTTAAGGGAAGCTCTTCAAATGTCTTCACTCTGGGTTGGCACAGCTTGGACGGCCCCACAAACACACAGCCAGTGAAGGGCACGCAGTTATAATACCTAGATGAAAGATTAAGGAAATTATTGAAAAAACTGTGCTCCGTGGTGACATTTGCAAAACCCTCAACAGATTCCTGTTTGGCTTTATTTTGTAGCCTTTTGTACGAGTGCCATCTCACAGTTACTTGAAGTCGGATTTACTTTCATGTGTCCCATGTATAGTGTGAAAAAAACTAGAAGTAGTACTTCTGAACACATAGTACCATTATTTTTAACAAATTATATTAATGTTTTTAAGCACCAGGATACTACTGGTAGTTGGCTAACCTCGTAACAGGGCCCAATCCTACTTGACAGCAACATGTCCTGAGTCCTGCAAATGTTTTGTCTGCCAGATCTCAACAGTTTTCTAATTAGTGTCTCTTGTAGACATGGAGGTAAGCCAGAGGAATCTCACTGGTCACATAGATCACTGGACCAGACGTAAGTAATGAGAGGAGAGCCTATGCACACACACACACACACACACTCACACACACACACACACACAAACTTTGGAGGTGGATGACAGAGATACCAGGCACCCGATCTCTAAACAACCCTGTTATTTCCTGATGCCGGCGGGTATGGCTCTCATCCAGAATAACTCCACTGTCACTGAGTCTCGGGAGTTTGGAAGGTGTCTGAATAACCTGCCGAATCACTCACTCTCAAGGCCCCACCATCGTCTGAGAATTGCGGCCAAACAGTATAGCCAAATTGTTTATAGTTTTGATCTTAACATTTGTGACAGTATTGTTTTTATTTTTTCCAGAGAGGACTTGATTGTGCACAGAGACTAAACAGTGTGAGCAAAATGGCAGAGGGATGTTTTAGTGCTTCCTGTTGAGTAGAGTGCCGTGTTAATGGTACCTGGTCGTATTGAAGGCCAGTCTTAGTTCCTCCTCAGACGGAGGTCGTGACGAGGCCTGAGAGAAGCCGCCGTCGTCGGAGCTGTGTGAGCGGTTCAGCGGGCTGTGCTCCTTCCCCTCCTGACAGAACCACAGGGACGACGGACGCACAGAGGAGTCAGATCCACCAGCTTTAACACCCAGCCATTTAAAAGACCATCGGTTCGTCTGCGACCACTTACATGAATCCACACTATAAGGCTATGTTACCATTAAAATGTATTGATTTGTTCTATTCCTTGGAAGAATTGCTTAGAGGCAAGAGCCCTCCTTACATTAGCTATTTTTAAAGTGAGTTAAGTAAGTGAAGGCTGGCCACCACAGCCTGTGCCCTACCGCTAGGCCATTATCCTGAAGTAGGTCTCCAAGGATCTCCACAAGGGCAGGGAAGGTAGGCCTCTCCCGGGGCTCGCCTTGCCAGCAGGCCAGCATGATCCCATATCTGCCAGCAGAGGGCAGCACAATACACAAAGCAGCACCTTGGTAAGACTCACCTGGCCAGAGTTTTTGACATACAAACTAAAAGTGCGTTGAGACACTTTTGACCCAGGCTTTCCACTTGCTCAATGTTTTCATAAAATGCGTCACAAAAATGATGCATTGAATTTATTAAGGGTTTTGTATCCATGGCGCTGCTTTAAGAATTGGATCATAGGTTTAACCGTAACACCGAGTAAGGAATTGGGTCGTAAATCTCGCTCGACAGCCACAGATTTGATTCTGTCGCCAGATTAAAAGGTCCACTGGTTTCAGGGTGTGGTGATAAAATAAATCTTCCCTCACATTTCAGGGGAGGCAGTCTCAGGCGACCTCATTCGTGTGCCGTCTTTCAGCCGTTTACAGAAGTCTTCGTCTATCTGGACCCCGGGGTATGGAGAAGCGCCTATGGAGGGTTGTGAAATGCAAGGAGACGTATCAGGTATTTGGTAAGACCTCAGAGTAATCTGTTTTTTTTTTAATCTCCACCTGTATAGCACTATTTGAGAACTTACAAAGCAGTTGACATACAGTCAAAACAAACAAAATAGCAATAATTGAAACAACACAATTTACTCAAAATACATTGTTAAACCCTATGTTTGAATTTGCATGGATGTTTTGATAAGTTTAAAGCAGAAATGAATCAAACTCCAAAACTCCCTGCAAGCACAGTATCTAGAGGCCTGCCATAAGGACATGTCAAGTGTGGAACTCAGGGTAAATTCATATGTAACAAACTTGGCCTCACCCAGAGAGAAGATTTCCCACAGCAGCACCCCAAAGGACCAGACATCACTCTGGCTGGTGTACAGCTTGTCGAAGATACTCTCCGGCGCCATCCATTTCAGTGGCAGACGAGCCTGAGACGCAAAAGCGGCACACACACCAACACACACAGACGTAATGAGCCGCATACACGCGCACATTTGTGGAAGAAAACAAGTAGACGAGCCAGAAAATTGCATCCCGCTGTCATTACCCCAGATCAGGAAATGACGAGTAATGGGTAATCAAGCCACGGGAAGCGCGGTGATGGGACTTACGTTGCCTTTCCTGACGTAGTCTGGGTCTTTGTAGATGTCCCTGGCCAGGCCGAAGTCACAGATCTTCACCACGTTGTTCTCTGACAGAAGAATGTTCCGTGCGGCCAGGTCTCGATGGATACACTGCACAGGACCACAGGCACACCAAACACTGAGCTACGTCTGTTTGCGCTCCGTGTCCTCTGATGTCGTCTGATGCTGCGTGGGGTTTGAGTGTTTGTGAGCGCGTGCGTGTGAGTAATGTCCCCTGAATGTTTGCCGTGCTCGTGTGTCTGCGCTTGTGTTTTGTGTGTGACTGTAGAGTGTCCTAGGCTGCCATGCCTCTGTGGATACTCAACAGAGGATCCAGAAAAGATCAAAGCTTTGGGTTCAGAAGGAGGTGAGCCAGGGTTGCTTAGGGCTACGAATTCATGAACATCCGGCACTGGTTGAGCCTGCCACCTCTTGCAGTGGGTCCATTTAGGTCAATTGTGATTCTACAGTGTTACTAAGTTTAAAGGGTGTCCTACCTTTCTGGAGGCCAGGAACTCCATCCCACGAGCCACCTGGAAACTGTAGCAGATCAGGTCCTCTATCGTCAGTGGAGTCTTCCACAAGTCCTCTTAAAGATAGACACAATGATAAAGAAGAAAACAGAGAGAGACAGAGAGAGAGTGGAAAAAAAAAAGGAAGCCAGTATGGTTTTCTAAACTCTTTCGTTGGTGGACTGGCTTTGCAAACGAGAGACCAACCTCTCTCCACAGCAGGGCTGTCCTTCCTATTGGTCTTGCTGGATGATGGACTCTGGGGACAGCCAATGGAAGGGGAAGGTGGAGCGTGTTGCCCACTCTGCTCCATTTGCCCCGCCTCTATCATGCGTCTGACTTGGCTTTGAGTCTTTGGGGAGCGATCCTAAAAAAGACAGTTAATTTTGTTGCTATTATTTTTAATGGAACCTGTAGCAGGGGGAGACATGACCTTCTACTGTTAAAGCATGTACAAATGTACAATGAACTGTGACTGGTGTACCCTGTACGGTAGGAAGAACTCTCTCTTTGCTCGCAGGTAATTGGACAGATTTCCATACTTGCAGTACTCCACAATCACCATAAGTGGGCCTGAGGGAAAATGAGCAAATCATTTTTAGGTCTTCGTTACATTTTTTTTTTTTTCACAAATATTGAATGAAAGTATGTGCATACTCTGTGTACTCTTACCATTGGGTTTGGTACAGGCCCCGAGGAGGTTCACTACGTTCAGGTGATGGCCGATGTGAATCAGGATCTTCAACTCGGACATCAGTGCCTTGTGCTCGCTTGCTGTGGACCCCTCTGCCATACGCACAAAACGAAGGATATTCCACACGTTAGCAACAAAGGCCAAAAGATTACCGCCCTATGAAATAAGCATGGGTATTTGGTTACGCGCCAATACCCGCCCCCCACCTTTCAGCATCTTCACGGCAACCGTGTCCAGGCTGTTGTGTTTGCTGTGGCCATAGATGGAGGCCTCGATCACTTTTCCGAAGGCCCCATGACCCAGCACTTTCCCTGCAGGGGACAGGAAATAACAGCATGTTCTCACACCTTGCATCACTGTTCAGCAAGCCAGCCTCATCTGAACGCACCAGCAGCAGCAGCTGTAGTTGAGAACATCTGCTAATGTACACGAGCATAATGTAATTTAGATTTTGGCATCGGTGTAGACTATCCCCATAAGACCACTCCTATCTATCTACGAGGGGAAAATCCTGGTTCTGCTCAACATTCCTATAAGTTATTGTCACAGAGCAGATGCTTTTTCCGAGGGGGTTGTCTGTACCGTGCGGATAATGAGACGGCATTCGACGTTGGAGGAGATCCAAACTCGGAGGATGTTGACGGGAACGCGTCCATCCACTCATCCATCCACCCACACATATGATATGACCTGGTCTTGAGGACGCGAGCAGTTCATTCAGGCTTATCCATCCATCCATCTATAAATGCTTCCATCTGTCCATCCCATTCCATCCATCCATCTATCTAGAAATGCTTCCATCTATCTATCCATCCATCTATCCGCTCATCCATCCATCCATCCGTCCTTTCACACGTCCGTTCATCCATTCCTCCCTCCCTCCATCCATTCATCTATCTATCCATCCATTCATCCGTCCGTCCATTCACCCGTCCGTTTATCCATTCATCCCTCCCTCCATCCATTCATCCATCTATCCATCCATCCATCTGCCCATCCCTCCCTCCCTCCCTCCCTCCCTCCCTCCCTCCTTCCCTCCCTCCCTCCACCAATCCCACAGAGTACAAACCGAGGCTGAGTCTGTCTCGAGGGACCTCCCACTGGGAGGAGTCATAAGGCAGGTATTCACTCTGCTCGTCCAGAGGCACCTCCCCCGGGTCCATGATGATGGACAGATAGCCCGTTTTCATGTCTGCGGGGTTCACCTGAAGCACAGAGGCAGAGAGGCAGGGACAAAGGCAAAATAAGTTCTGATTTTCAAAGGCCGCTGGCGGGTGGACCAGCGCTGATGAAGTGGAGCTGATGTAGTGGAAAGAAGCAAACAAGCATTTGACACGAGCCTGAGTTCATCAACACATACACACACAAACACACACACATACACACACACACACACACACACACAAACACAGGTCCTGTAGATGTGTTGGTCAGCTGTTTCTAATATTGAGGACATAAACAACTTCGGAATGGATTTGCTTTAAGTCAGGGGGGGCAGCCAGGGCTGTTCTGAATTGTTCATCAATACAAGGAAGGAGCTCGATACTAAATCACTGTGTTGAACAACATCAAACACAACAGACTAAAGCAGCTAAGAGAGATGTTGTCAGACAGAGGCCATAGAGGTCGTCGTCCCGCTTTGACTGGGGGCAGATAAATCTCCTTGACAGATGGACACACACACACCCCCCCACACACACACACACACACACACACACACAGGACAGAGGTGAAAGGTCGCAGCCTCTCACCCGTTTGACGTTGCAGAAGATGAGAATGAGCAGGGCCCAGAAGAACACGGCGATGACTCCCGTTCCGATGAGAATCACTATCTCCACGTTGGCCCTGTCACTTGAACCTGCCAAAGAGCAAAGGGGAGAGATTAGACCCTCTGCACTACGTGAACTCTGAACACTGGCCATTTCTTTAATGGCTTTTTTCAAATGTTGATTTGATGTACTGGTTTTCAGTTGAATGTGTATAATCTGCAGGGGGTGCTGTTAAACTATCGGTGTTTCAGCAGATAGAAATCACATTATCAAGAATTTACTTCCATTAGTCATAATGCCACAAATCAAATGGGTGCACTGAATAATTTATCTGGAAATGAAGTTATGAAAGGAGCAGAAGGCAGAGTAGGTTAGTTGGAAAAGGAATTTGTGCATGTATGGAGTGTAATAGGGAAATACGTGTTTATTCAACCAAAGTGTGTGTCTGTGTGTGTGTGTGTGTGTGTGTGTGTGTGTGTGTGTTTGTTTGTTTGTTTGTGTATCCTATCCGCTTGCACTGAAGGCTGGTGTTTACGGCAGCCAGGAACACTGCCATTTGTGAAGAAGAAGAAGAAGAAGAATTGGTGGGGAGCTCCGGCCCCAGGTGTGTGTGTGTGTGTGACCGTGACACGTGTGGCCGCTCTGTCTCACCGATCACTCGGACGGCGGCTGAGGAGTGGACACAGCCCCGCTGGTTGCAGGCAGTGCAGGTGTAGAGGCCGGCGTCCTCCTCCCTCACGCGCTGGATACTCAGGGTCCTGTTGGAGTCCTGCAGCTGGATCCCTAGGGGCCCAGCACAGCACAGCACACAGTTGTGTGTCAGTGGTGAGCTCCCACACAGAGGCAGGTGTGCGGTCGCGGCGCGGCGCGGCACGGCACAGCCACTCGCTGACTCTTAGCCTCGCCGTCTATATTTAGCCTGCCTCGTGGGCCCCCTTGAAACGTCTTCCACTCGTTTTCAAACGTATCCGCCTGAAACACTGGGGGATTGTTGAATTTGGATAAAACAAAACAGGGTTTTTCAGGTTTCCCACTCCCGATTTGAAGAGTCGGAGATTCTGTGGAGCACCAGCGTCAGATGCCAAATCTGTGTAATAAATCTATTTTCGCCTCTTGCGGTTAGACTTCATCATGATTAAAATTGTAATATTATATTTTCAAATCTTTAATTAGTTGTAAAGTAGTCGTAAGTATTGTCTATCCTCCTCTCAATTTCTGACACTTTAACTGTGCATAGATGATCATTCTGGGAGCAAGATGCAAGGTTTCAAACTATTGGCTGATTCAGCTGTCAAAGATGAGTGACCTTAACTTCTGTTAGAATAAAAACAAAATAAAAATGAAACCTCAAGAGGAATAATTGGTTTGAATGGGGGTGTTAACGTGCAGGATTGAATTAGCTAATACGTAATGAATTCAGAGAGCAGCGAGACAAGAGGCATAAAAGGACAGATCAACAAATGCATGATAACTCAACACAGTGACTGGAACAGAACAGAGACACTGCAGTGTGCACTGGCGGCATGTGCTTTCAGGCCATGAAACCTGTAGCTACATGGGTGGCAGAACAGATCTCAGCACTGTAGACTGGCATTTGATCAAAACAACACATGACAGACCATGGTGGAAGATCAAGTTTGCCTTGTCCCTTCTCAACCACCAGGCACAAAATAAACGGTCTTATGAATAGATTTGTGTGTTGTTGTTTTTTCGTCCTATGAGACGCACCTCATCTGCCGACGCGTTTTTAATTAAAAGACACATCATTGAACAATCTCATCGGGGACCTCTTTCAACTGAGAGGGCGAATGCTGTTAGCCTCACAGCAAGTACAATGTTGAAAGGTGAAGGGAGAAAAGTTCAGTGAGTGGTTGAATTTGTGTCCGCCCACCTGACATTTGGTGGAGTGGCTGGTTGTCTTTGAACCAAGACAACCGAGGCAAGGGTCTGCCCTCCACATCACACTCGATGGTCAGAGACTGGGTGACGTTCACTGTCTGGTTGGCCGGGCTGTGCCTGTACCGTGGCGGCTCCAGGGCTGAGAGGAAAAGAGAGAGAGGGATGCCGGGCAGGAGGACGAGTGGGTAGATGGAGAGAGTGAGAGGAAGAGGGAGGTAGGGATAGAGAAGGGGAGAGGGGGGGGGGGGGGGTAATGGAGGGCCGGAAAGAAGGAGGAGGGGTACATAAAGATACAGGGAGCAGGAAGAGAGACAAAAGAGAGAGGCAAAGGAAAGATGGAGAGAGGGAGAGCGAGAGAGAGAGAGCGCGAGAGAGAGAGAGAGAGCGAGAGAGAGAGAGAGAGAGAGCGACAAAAAGAGAGACAGAGAGAGAGAGGTCTCTATGACTGGTCAACAGCTACATAGCCGGCTGGATACATTATTGACTGACCACGGGAGTCCATTACAAAGGGGTCTCCATGGATTAAGATAAGGGCAAGGAACGAGAATTTCCATTTAACTGTGCACTTATTGTGCAAACACGCCACACTCACACAAGATACAGAGGTGCGATGCCATATGAATAGGGTATTAGTCTGTGTGCGTATCTCTGTGTCTGTGTCTGTCGGTCTCCTGACGAGCACTACTTTTTTATGCTGATGCGTACGAGGAACAGCTCGACCTTGTGTGCGTGGGTGGCGTGCATGTGAGGGTGAGTAACAATCATTATGTGTGTGTGTGCGTGCGTGTGTGTGTGTGTGTGTGTGTGTGTGTGTATGTGTTCTAGCCCTCTAGCCGCCTCGGATAAACTCCAGGGGCCGTGATTCATTGTGTACGGCTCTGAGCCCCTGCGTCTGTTTGCCTCTCTCCATCTGTGTCGGGAGCCTTTGGCAGGCGGGGCCGGCTGACAGGCCACAGACCGCCTCATCCGTTACCTTTGACGGAGATGTATTTGAACAGGCACTGCTTGTCCCCGCTGCGGCGGCTCTGCGCCTCGCACACGTAGTGGCCCTCGTCCTGCAGCCGCACGGCGGGGAGCGTGAGCTCCAGCACCCAGCTGTTGGAGGGCTCCTGGAAGGCGAGCCGGCCGGCCAGCGCGTCGGCGTAGAGGTGCACGCTGCGGCAGTCCACCTCCACGGGCTTGCCCCCCTCGTCCTGCAGGGCCTGGGGCTTGAGCCGGTACCAGCGCAGCTGCTCGTAGGTGTAGTTGTCGGCGCTGCAGCGGAGCGACACCTGCTCCTGCTCCAGGGGCTCCTCGGAGGGCTGCAGCTCCACCACGAAGCCCTCAGGAACAGCTGTCGGGGAGGGGAGGGAAGGGAGCACGAGGGTGGATGGACGGAGGATCATTATCACCCCGAGCCGGGGGAAAAGGCTATTCATGGCCGTTTGTCGACAGTGCTGCCCGTGTGCGGCGCCTCGTTTTATGCTTGGCCAACTCAATCTGTGCCACTTTGAAAAGGACTCACTTGTCACGTAGAAGTAGATTAGCCTCTCGTCCTTGCCCACTTTGTTTTCCGCCGAGCACTTGTACATGATTGAGACGCTGGCGTTCTGAATGAACAGACGGCTTACGATCTATGATAGGAGGAGAGAGGATATGGCACGGAGGGGAATCATTGACCAGATTGCTTTATAAACATTCAAATCAACTTTGGTTGTACTAGGCCTAGGGGATACAGGTTTTTTTGGTTTATTCTTTTGCTTGTTTTCAGTGGGGATGCCTTCTGGTGCTATCCAACATCGAAAATTAAAATGAATCAAAAACACAATGCTACTCTTAGCAGACATGGCAACCCCAATGAACTTCCATAACAGCATGGAAACAGCTTTGGGGCACTTTTCACAGCCGCTCTGTTTCCTCGGTGGGCTTAATGGACCTCCCTACAGGGCACCTATCACATTAGTGTTAGGCCTGCCTTCGAGAACATTACTGCACCGCTGGCTATCATGCTGATGTCAGTCTGATAGTTATCAAGGTAAACCATTACTTGTGAACAATGATACGACTGACATGTTTTTTAGTTTTTCTGACAGACCTGCCCCTCCCAGACAACAGGACGTGACCTCATAGGTGAGTAACAAAACAGGACATGATGTTTGGGAGTGTCATCGTGTAAGCACAAGCGTGTGCTTGACACTGGGTGTGCGTGCATGAGGAGCATGTGCCTTTCCCCACAGGAAGTGTGCTGAGGAAGCTCGTTTTAAATATTTTTACAGTGGAAATGGCATCGAATTGACAAATATTGTAGTTCAAATTGCGGGCCAGTTACATAAGGGATTATAGTTCTTGGGGTCACCCACATCAGCGCGTACGTTTTCAAGGCTAAGGACTCAAGGCTGGTCCTGTCCTGTTGTTCAGAGCTGCCCCAGTCAGCAAGAGACTTGTCCAAGGGAATCTAACCTTTTCTCTCCCGTCCACCATTTCAGGAGAAGTCCCCAGCTCTTCTTTATTGGTTTTATTTGTGTGCGCGTCCATGTCCTGCCAGTTGTGACAGTCTGAGATCCTGTCACTCCGTCCCTTCCTGTCCCTGTGGACCCAGGAACAGAAATCAAGTGTCACAACATTCAACTCTCCTCTTAATAGGATACGTTGACCAACCCGAACAGTTCAAACTGTCACTCTTTAAAGTGACATTTTCACCCACCCCCTCAGAATGTCTGCAATTAAAGACAAAAACCAAAAGGCATGTGCTGACGAAAGGTATTAGTTTTCACCATAAACACCCTCCATGCAAAAATCATCGTAGATGTAATGAGACATGAAATTGAATTCAGTTTTGCACATCCTTAGAGAACAGTAGTGTAGCCATCAGAGTCGGAAAGCAATCAATGTCACTTCTGTTCTGTTTCCCTAATAGCCTACTCATCATCCAAAGTGTGTTGTCGCATAGCAAACATGGCACACAATCAAGTCCAACATGAAAGTGGGGAAAAAAAAAAATTGTCCGACCTAATAAAGAAGCGAGTGTACCAGAAACGAGACATTTCAAAGCAAAAATAGAGAGGCAGTTTTGCTGAACACCTAATATTAAGTTGTTAGCAGGGCTGGCTCGATAGTGCCTCGATTCAACAAATGGGAGTTCAAAGCGTCTGCTTTCTGCAAACTTTGGTCTGTCTGTGCGTGTGACTGTGTGAGTGTTTGTGTCACAATGTGTGAAATATCACTCCCTCATGGGGAAGTGGCCTTGGAACCTGTGTGTGTGTGTGTGTGTGTGTGTGTGTGTGTGTCTTTCTTCATTGTGTTCAGGGGGCTAGCTAAGGATGCGCGTTAAGGATGGTCCTCGTCCATGTCTTCTCACTCATCCCCCTCACTCAGTCAACAGCAACAACTTCTACTAAGAAGGCCTGAAGACGTCTCCACCGATATACTGTTACTTATGACGGAGCTGTGACGGTCACTTTAACTTAGGGGGAATCTAAATTAAGAATGAAAGCCATAGTGCTGACAGTTCATCTCGAGAGTTCCATTACCTGAGAAGCACAGGAGATGCCTAACGGCATGCCGGTCCATCAGTGTGGGATGTGATTTGTGCGTTGTGTGTGTGTTAGGTGTGTAGGAGAGTGTACTGTAGGTACCTGATGAGTGTTCATTGGTTTGTAATGGTGTGCTGAGCCAGCAGGACAAACAGCAGCTCTTAATGTGTTTGTTTGTGTGTGTGTGTGTGTGTGCGCGTGCATGCATGCATGCGTGTGCGTGTGTGTGTGTGTGTGTGTGTGTGTGTGTGTGTGGGTGTGCGCTTACGATTGAGTGAGGGGCTGCTGAGGAAAATCCGGTGCTGAGTAGTAAAGGAACCAAGGAGAAGCTGGATCCATTGATTTGGCCTTCTATCTCTCATCTTACCTCTCCTGTTCCCTTTCCTCTGTCCTCCATTTGTCAACTGCTTCCTTAACTCGGCTTCCATCCCTTGCCTTCTCTCATACACACTTAAGCCTTGTGAGACAGAATTTGCTCCACTATGCAATGCGTAGAAGGTCAAACCAAGCTGTTTACAATGGCCCCATGTCTCCTGCCATCAACACATTGTGCATGTTTTGTGTGTGTTTGAAAGTTCCCCTTGACTCTTACAGGCTCCGGCGTCGGGGACGGCTGAGGCCACAGGGACTCCAGGCTCTCCACTGCCAGGTTATGGTGGGGGCCGGCTGGCCGTACGCCGTGCAGGTCAGGGTCTGGCTGCTACCGCTGGGGTAGGGGCTGGTGGGAGCAGCCACCTCCTTCTCGTGGATCTGTGGAGGGACTGGAAAGAAGACGGGGAGGGGAGGAGGGGGTATCACTAAATCATTATTGGATCAGGCCGGATATTAGAAAGGGCTTCAATGTCCTACTGATATAGGTCTGTTTCTCGGTCCACTTTGAATCAGCCAATTCCTCACAACTCCCTCGTCTTGAAACATTGTCCTAGTTCCCTCTCCCTTCGAGCATTGTTGTGGCAATAAAAATGAATATGGGACCTTATCTTAAGAATTTGAAATAGGTGAGTCACTACAAGCGATCGTGTTCTGTTCCGAGCTCTCCCTTGGGTTTCTGCTGCAGGTCAGGAGCAGAAGGGGAGGATCTCGAAAGAGGGAACACCAGGAGCTGATTGAAAGGTTTGATATTTAGCTGGGCCTTGCTGGAGGCACACTCTCTCTCCCTAGCTCGCCCGGCCAGCCCTTTGTGGTTGTCCTTTGTGGTTGTCCTGTTTATTTACAGCACACCATTTCACATCTTTAGTTTGTTGTTTCATAAATAGAAATGGGTTAACTCAGAAAACTCAGACTTGTCTCCATCTTTGTCACTGCCTACGAGCCGGTCGTGACGGTTTCTTAAAGGGGGTACCTGCATGCACTACACAGCGAGTTACCGTTGACGATGAGTGTGATGTTGAGTCTCCTCTCCAGGGTGTTGCCGGCGACAGCGCCGTGTCTCAGCACCACCGTGTAGTCCCCAGAATCCCCCTGGGCGACGTCCCTGATCTCCAGCGCGCGGCTCTGGTGCACCTTCATCCTGTTGAACTCTGGACGCCTGCCAATCAACTTCCCGTCTTTATACCTGGACAACACACACACACACACACACACACACACACACACACACACACACACACACAGAGACATAAAAACCCACACCCAAAGTGACAGGCTTTTAAGCCTTTGTCAGATTAATGGCCTCTCTCACTCCGGTCAATAAGTGCTTGAGGAGATTCCCAAAATATAGCTCCCCTGGCCGTTAACTGTTGTGTGTGCATGCGTGTGTTGGTTTTTATGTGTCTGCGTGTGGGGGCTTGTGCATGTGTGCGCGTGTGTGTGTGTACTCGAGTATCTAACAGGCCTCGCGGGTCGACCCATCGCCGTGGTGATCGCTAAAAAGATGGTAGGGCAGCAGGAAATCAATGGAAGGTGATGAGGCTACTCTTTTAGGTGTGTGGCTGTGTGTGTGTGGGTGTGATGTGTGTGTGTGTGTGTGTGTGTGTGCGTGCGTGCCAGCTCGCAA
>JAVQIZ010068968.1:20000-21912 GCA_036023535.2 Galaxias brevipinnis
AGCTGCCCTGTATCTGTCGGAGCAAGAGGGTGGACAGGGCCTCGTCGACATTGCCTCTTGCCTGATAGCGTTCAGGCTACAGGCGGCTCAGAAGCTGTTTTTGTTGCAGCCGGAAGTAGAGCTAGCTGGGCTGAGGCCGTATTATAATGCAGTCATGCAGGCATGGCTAGGGCTGGAAGCAAGCCGTGTACCTAGGAGACTACCTGGCATGTGGCTGACGTTGTCCTTAGCCAGCCTACGAGTTTGCCTATGCGTGGCTGGTTGTGTGAAGCTGGACCATCTAATGCAAGCCAACTCCGAATCACTGGACAAACTTGGACAGAGGGCGAGCACTAAGTCCTTCAGACTGTTAAAGAAAGTGGTGGAGGAGGTCTGTGCGTCCCTGCCTGGTCACCTCAGAGGGTTTGTGGAGGACCCACATCTCATTCACCAGTGGGATGGTGAACCAGAGTACGGTACGTGGAGCAATAGCTACAGAGAGACCAGTGATGCACATTGATCCCAGTAGAGGGGAGGGGTGTGTTTCAGCTCAGAGTCTGAAACCATAGAACATCTCTGTGTGTGCAGCGTAGCCGACTTAAACAAGGCAGGTATGTTGAGGGCACGGGTCAGTGGATCCTGTCCAGGTGATGAGGGGGATGTTGGCGGGAGTGTGAGTACTATGGATTAGTGGGAGACCTAGGAACCTTTGTTGAGGTGTGGGGTGTTGAACTTATCATACATTTCTATATATTGATTTGAATAATTATTGTTTATTCATTGCCATATTAGTAATCGCAGACATAATCAAATTTACCACCACCATGTCTGGTCGGTTGATAAGGGCAGACAGTTTCACTCAATTCCTTCATCGCTATCACCTGTTCATAAAGCCAGGAACATGTTGTTGCCCGTTTAAAAGTATACTGTGAAAGTCCTTGGACAGGACTTTCATCTTAGGTTGGTATTGGAGGGTTCGTCGACAAACGAGTACTATTTCCTTTGTCAATGCTTGTGTTATGATGAATCATAAATAAATTCTTACAACCTGCTTACACACTAAAATACTTGAAGACTCTGTTTTCTTCTACAGGGGGATAGGACATGCTTTATGTTCGGTACAGAATGATTGGAGTTTATTGATAACTATTTGACGATGTGTCGGCTGTCTGTAACTGTCTTTTGTTTTTTGCCATATATTCCTTTTCCTCTCGTTGTCCAGTGACTGAGGTTATGGACTGAGGTTATGGACTGGGGTTATGGACTGGGGTTATTTGTAAGTCGCTACATAGAATGTTTTTGTAGATAACTTAATTTGTTGGGCTAGTAAGAGTGCCTAACTGTTCTTGTGTGAAACGGAGGCACTGCAGCGATGTGCAATAAAGTGCTTTTTCAATTCAAAACTCTCTCTCTCCCTTTCCTTCTTTATCTTGACCCGCCTCTCTCTCTCTCTCCCCCCCTTTCTCTCTGTGTCTCCCTCCAGTCCTCCTGTCACTGTAGAGATCCTAATAAGCCAGCTGTGTTCATTATTTATCCGGCCTGTACGAGGCCACCGGGAGAAAACGCTGACTGCACTCTATTCACACACACATCCAACCACACACACACACACACACACACACACACACACACACACACACACAGAAAAACATCTAATGGCATCATACCCAAATTGCCCGGAAATTTAATAAAACAAAATAAGGGAATGAAGAGTTATGGGACGGAGAGAGAGTGAATCAGAGTGAAAGAGAGAGGCACAAAAAATATACAAAGAGAGAGAGAAAGAGATAAAGAGAGGGATGAGAGGGGCACGGAGTGAGGGAGAGAGGGGAGAACAACATAGACCATGGAGGAGGAGAGATTGGATGTATAAACGATGGGTAAAAGGCCAAGTGCACAGGAGTTTATCTCTACAGCAGTGTGTGTGTGTGTG